>VZRS01000308.1:14627-281591 GCA_013398055.1 Ifrita kowaldi | reverse complement strand
AAAAAAAAAGCAACAACTCACGTGTATAAGGGGTTTCTGGCACTTAGCATTTTTTCCTTAGAGGATTTCCTACTCCAGAAGCTGTCCCTGTTTTTTGTGACTGACAGTGCAAGTTGTTCCATCATCCACAACCCTCCAAGACTTTGAAGATTCCTTCTTTCCAGGGTTGTTGTTCTTCTACAGGCAGAAGCAGGGACTGACTACAAATTCAGGATTTGTTTCAAACAAGAAAACATGAAATAAAATAAATCTTTCTCATTCCTGCAGTCCCATGAGAGCACTACAAGGCTCTATCTGGGAGCACATACTTCCAGAGGAAGCATTGTCAAAGCATTATTTTGAAACATGGGAATAAAAGGGTATTTCTGTCAGAATAGGGCTATTCACCCCTGACTTCCTAGGCTGCATTTTACATTTGCCTACCTGTGCTGTGGTGCTGAAGTTGCTGAAGGTACCCAAACCTTCATTCAAACGCAGTGACAACCATTCCTCTTGTTTCAAGGTCACCACTGATCTGGTCAACATGTCAAATATGTGCAAACCTGAATGACATCTAAATCTGACCTTCTGTTTCTGTTTTCTAGGGTCTTAGGTCTTCTACATCTCAGCAGGGCCTGAAGAAGATGGAGGGAGGCTCCACACAATTCCTTTTAATTCTTTTAATTCCCAGTTTTTAGTCTTTTCTTTTGTTTTGTTTTTGTTCTGATCATTTCTCTCCAGGCTTTATTCTCCTCTCACCAGTAGTGATTCAAAACAGGAACAATTACTCTGATGTCATCTACTATATTTTTTCTTTCATTTACCCTGCTTTTACTCTAATTGTTTTTGAGAGGCTTGGAGTCTGTCCTTTTAATGTTTAATTCCTAAATACCATGGTGATGTTCTTTATATAAATATTACTAATTAACAATTCAGAGCACAATTTTACATGGAAAATGTTATTTAAAACAAACTTGTCCTGGAAGCTCCACATTTTATGTTCCAGACAAGCCTGAGTGCTGTTGACAGCACTGTGCAGTTCTTCCACTTGCTGGAAATAAAGTTCTTCAGAAACTGAATCATGGTTACAGCTCTGCTGAGGAACCCACAAGGCCTGTTGTTCAGCACATAATTGGCCCATTTGATTAGACAGCTCAGAGAAGCCATTTCTGTGTCTTCTCTTACCACATTTGTTCCCTGTGACAAAGCTCAAACATTGTTGATATTACAGCCCAGATCTCAACCTCCTCTGACAAGCGAGTTTTCAGTGTCCTGCAAACACACTGCATGGTCTCCAGCCTGCAGTACAGTCCTACCGTGGAGGGAATGACTCACAGTTTGCTGTTTGCTCTGGTTTTGGGGCCAGTTCCTTTCTGATAGTGCAGGGGCACAGAGATTGATGGCTCTTGCTTTGACACACCTGAGTCCACAGTGTGCTCCTTGTCTTGCAGAGGATGCAGAGACTTGTCAGGTCTCTGGACAGACGACGTGTGCTCAGACTCATCTGTCTTGTGCCCTGTCACTCTGCAAATCGAATCAGTCAGGTGCCCATGAAGATCCTTCATGGCAGCTCCTCCACACCAGGAGCATTGCTTCTTGCAGCCATCAGTGGCCCAGGGGCCAGGTCTGGGTGATGCAACAAGGAACATGTTGTTTGGTGGTTGCAGGGGTTTTTTTAAGGCAGAGGAGGGTGCCAAGGGTCTTCCCCACTTACACCCCCTGTGCCAGGCTAAGCACAGTGAGAGTCTTACAAGTGTGAGCTGTTTGCCGGTTTCTGAGCCAGCTTTCTTGATGTCGTTGGACAAAATATGAGATGGACACACAAAGCCCTACTTTGCATCATGGTTCATACCCTGAGATAGTGCCCAGAGGGTTAAAAGCAGTATGGAGATTGCCTAACATGAAAACAGACTTTAATTCAGGTAGTGACAGCACCTGAGCCAAAGTGGAGAGTGAACAGGCATCGCTTGAGTAGTGTTTAGGGTCATGAGAGTTTCATCAATATATTCTGCAAGTTGGCAGAAGGAATCTCATGCAAGGTGTAAGAAACAGGATGTTATTCCTCAGTGTGACCATCCTAGCACAGAGACCTGGACTTACTTGGAAGGCATCTGTTACAGGAAAAGGTAATTTTAGCCACAGAGCATATTGGGAGAAAAGAACAGCTTCTTCCTCTTAAGGAAAATACCCAGAGTTCACCACCTTCTCCACAGCACCCGGGGACAGACAGATGAAGCTGCCTGTCTCTAGGAATAAATGAAACAGGCTACAGCCTGCTCTGGCCCCGAGGAGAACAGGCAGCACACAGCTCATGTCTGCATGCCTAGACTCCAAAATACTAATCTGTACAACTCATTTGGAACAGGGTGCTTGGGAGCAGCCCCACTCACATCCCCTAAACTGTACTGAGGTGTGCCTAGGAATGCATCATTTCGGTTAAATAGCAATTAAACAGCATGGGTGATTTTAAGGCATTCCTCAGGCTCAAGACTTGATCCTATATATTTCAGTGCTATACATACAGTTGCTGTGGCCCAGCTAGTCTGAGAAGTATATAAAACTGATCTCAGAGTTTGACACAGTACCTGTGTAATAAAAAACATGCCAATCCCTATTATTTCTGCTGAACAAGACTCAGCACTGACATGGATCCTTCACTGCTCCTCTTTGAAGTAACCTGCCACGCGTCAAAAGCAACCCACAGACAGGCTCTGATTGTGAATAGAGTCCACATCCCCACCAACACCATGGTGCATGGCCGGCTGCCAAAACCAGGCTAATGTAATTAAAAGAAAATTGCATCTCTGTGGGTTTTCACTTCCTTGGTCATAGCAGGTGCCTGTACTGGGTGGTAAAATGCATCTGCAGCTGCTACAGCTGTTACTCTGGCACCAAAGCAAGAGTCCAGCTAAAACCCAGGAAGAGTATACTATGTTCAACTTTTAAACCCTAGACAGCAGCTTGCCATCATTTCATTCCAGGGTATTTATTGAAATTAGCATGTGCTGACTGGGGGATTTGCTGGGTTTTGTGCAAACTTTTTTTTAAGGGTAGAAGGGAATTGTTTTGAGGTTTCTCTTTTAAACCTCTCTCTGAGGAAATTATCCGGGCCTAAGATGCTGCCAACCATTCTCCCTATAGAGATGGCTCCCATTGCAGGGTGAGGTAATGAATGACACATGTGAAGAGCACCCGCTTAGCAGATACTGGGCCCACTGACAAGAGTCAGGCATTTGGTGTAATTAGAAACCAGCTTGCTGAGCTAAACGGATCGTCTGAGTCACCTTTAGACAGCCGAGTGCCAAAGCACTGTCTGCTGTGTAATTTGCTGGTCAATATTTTCCACAAAAGGTGCCCCCCCAGAGCTGCCTCCAGTGCCTTTGTTCGCTGATTATAAGGGCTTGAGAGGTGCAGTAGCCTGGCAGCTTCTTTGGCATCCAGTGATTTGCTTTGACATATTTCTAAATCCATAGCAAAGCTCCTGGTTTTCTTTCAAGTTGTCATTCACTGGGGTGATGAGGGGTAGAAACGGAGCTCTAAAGAAAGAATCTTCTAAGGACCTTTAATGTTGTAAGTAATTGAGATTATATAGAAAGAAAGAGAAGGAGAGAGACCTGGTCTATCAACGGTGCTGGAATAAAGCCAGTTTTAAAGCATAATTTCCCTTTGAATAAAGAAGCTTTTGCCCTCTAAACCCTGCACTTCCACAGTCATTGAATCAACAGTTGCCATTATAAGGCAGCAGGTTTTTTCCTCCATAATCAGTGCAGAGATAGATTTTTATACTTAACATCAGAATAATATCTCACCTGTGTCATTCTAGTGTACTGGTTCAGCTTGCCTGTGTGTTACAGACTGGGAGATGGGAGTGGAATAAAAATATAGCAGTCACGTCCTCGGTCATGACAGTTCAGATTCTGTGCAAAAACCAACCTGAAATGGAGGAAGACCAGTCAGGAGAACAGCAACAGTACATGAGGGCTCTGCTGGCCTCCATTCTGCTCTTGCACAGAGGGAGAGCTGAAATGTCCTTCCCATCCACATAACAAAAGAGAGCAATGCTGTGCACGAGTAAAGCCAGGGGATAGAGGAGCCTTCAGCAGTTGCAACAGCTGTGTCCATCAGAAGCTGATGACAGGTCCTTGTTTGTAATTATATGGGAAAGATGGCTGACTTTGAGTTGGGAAGAAGATAATAAAACTGCTCCAGAGGAAATAAGCAGCTCAGATGTTGTCACTGTGGGCATAACACCAACTGCATTGTGGGGGTGGCCTTCACTGGAGGAGCAGATTGTATCCCCTGAAGAGCACACTTTTACAGAGATTTTTGCCCTGCCTGTGCTCATCAGAACAGCTCTGTTTACTGTAGGGGCTGCCACTGAAACCTCACACACGTCCCATGGCTGCGTTCTTCTGCGTGCTGCTTGCAGGGGCAAGAAACTATCAATAGCTGAGGTCTCAGCTGGTGTTGCACGTTTGAATACTGGCTTCTTGGGCTGCTGTTTCTCTGGACAGTTTGGGCAAAATACTGTACCAGTTGAGCTTGGAAAATGGTTTCTAAAGAATTTAGCATCTGAGTGGCTGTTTTTACTGGTGAGACCCACATTCTCAAACCTAAGTCTCTAAATGTGGTGCTGTTTTGAGTCGCCCCGTCTATAGGCATTCACCTCTTCTTGAGAGGGCACTGCAGGTAGATTTACAGAGTGCAGAATAGAGTGTTGTTTGCTTAATTTTGGTTTTCAGTTGTCTCAGAAACACTGGCTTTGTGAAGAGGAAAATCCTGTAACTTCTGCTCATTTACTGGCAAAGACTGGTATTTAGTCTTAAGAACTATTTACACGCTGCTTGCACTGTGTGCTGAGCAAAACATGCAAAAGGAATAATCCAACAGCACAGAGACCAGGTAAAAATCTACAGGCAAAACAGCTGAGGTAACTGAAACAATCTAGAAATTTATGCTGAACTTTCTCAACTTGACAACTTTGTCAGGAAAACCTGAAAGCAATCAAAAAATTCTCAAACATTTGTTTTTGACACGTTGCAAGTGAAAATACAATGCCTTCTTAAAACAACTTTTCACATTGAAATCTGCTTGTATTTATACTTTAAAGGTTAAAAATGCTTTCCAAAAAGGATTGAATGCTGAATTTCAGACTTTCTTTTTCCTTGTCTGTCATTTTCCCAATGTTTAAGTTCAAGAAGAAAACAAAGAAATTGCCTGTTCAGTCACCCATGTAATTGTTCTCTGGCCTTTAAAACTCTAAGTATGAGGGTTTTCATGGCAAAATCAGAGATGTTTTCTGGACCCTTATGAATTTTGATTTTCATGGCTTGAGTCAAATGAGAGCTGAATATAAAAGTGATCTGATTCTTCCCATTTTTGAAAAAAATGCCGAACCAAAACTTCTATTTGCACGTGAAGTAGAGATTCAAAGCTTGCACAGAGAATTTACCTGAACAATTAGAACATTTTTTCCTATAAACTTTGCTGACACATAGCCTGTATAATAAAACATTAGATACAGTGATCCAGAACTTCAGCTGACACAGATCACTGCAGTATGGAGGACATTCACTAAGCTAGTTCACTCTGCCCCCTTTGGAAATTTTCTGGCTCATTCTTAGTTCTTGGTCCAAGTAACTTTGTGAATATGTCCCTTAAACATTTCTGAAGTGGGCTATAAAATTATGGTTTATATATTCAGAGCCAGCTTTGCATAGCTAATTTGCAACTTCTGCAAATTAAACAAAGTTCCTCTTTCAGGTTTTCCCAACTCTACTCAAAGGAAGCATTTTCCTTTTACTATACATTAGTATCAAGAGGACTTAACTGGCATCAACTAGATTTTCATGCTTCAGGAGCTAGATTTTGGCTTTGGGGTGCAATGTAAGGTAATGTTAAGTGATGTTGTATATATATTCTATGTGAAGTGATGTTATTTTTGCATTAAAACTCTCTGTATTTTTAATTTTTATCGTCTTCAAAAGCTACGCAAGGATCTTTGATATGAAATTATCACATATTTTATTGGGCAATATAAAAATATTTTTCTTCGTCAACCACACACAATGATTTCACTTGGTAACTGAAGAAAAGCTCTCCAAAATATCCCTCTATATAAACTAATTCTAAACCAGGCAACTGACATTTCCTTTCTTGTAACTTTTTACTTTGGATTAACCATAGCAGTTATTTTTCTGATATGTCCAGCCCATTGTTGTAATCACTACAGTCTTGTTAGGTTATTTCCTTAAGAAAACGACTGCTCCCTTTTTTTCCCCATAGAATTCTTAGAATGAAAACATCATTTTACTGTCAGCAATGTGATGTGTTTCAGGGGAAGAAACTAATGACAGGTCATGACTTTTTTCAAGAAGGAAAAACAAGCCTTCTCCGAAGTATAAAAAGGCAGGTTGATTGCCTGTTCAGTGTCTGGGGATATTTTCTAAAGTCAAAGGATACACTGTGTGATTGTCATATTCTTGCTGTCATGGAAACATAGAGTGTCTCAAAAACAGTGACCTTTGACTCTCCAGCTCCCTCTGAAACATCCTATAAAAGGGAGCAAAACTGAAGTAAATCAGTGCAGAATTCTCCATGCCTGATCACTCTCTCCAGCACTTTAAAGCTGGCTGTTCTACATTTCAATGATCAAATCTTTCAGACACCACGCTGTATTTTCTTGGCCTACTGCTAACCTTACTTTCCAAGCAAAACTTTTGCCGCAGCTCCTCTCCTCCGTACACACTCACACACAAACCAAGATCAGCTGGGTGCTACTGTTGCATGTCCAACTCATTGCATGATTTGCCATCAGAATCCATGTATACTTTCAAAAATGCTACAGCACCTGCAAGGGAAAATAACTGCACGAGGAAATGACAGGGAATTGTTCTTATAAAAGGCATCATACAGACCCATCCTTGATAAACAGATTTTGGTCCAGGAGGTGATTATGGCTCTTACGAAAGAGCTGCTACATTTTATGAGTCTTTCTGTTGTTCTTGGTCCATTCTCAGAGGATTTGAATGACATTTATGTTTAATTGTTGAATGCTATAATTTGATGAGAACATTAACCAGTTCCTACTCACTGAAGGAAATAATGGATGTTACCACAAAAAGAGGGAGAAAACACACAGCCCAGGTGCCTCTGTTCCACAGCCTCACTGGCAGGGCAAAGTGTAAAATCTGATCCTAAGGGGGTGGAGGCAGCTCTCTGTCAGCATGAGGTGATGTTGCCTTCCATCCTGTCCAGCTTTGTGCCATCTACGTGGCTGCTGGCCAAGTTCCCAAGAAGGCTGGAGAGAGCCCTTGCATTTTGAGTTCTCACCTGCCTTTCCCAAGGGAGTTGCAGCCACTCACGCTTGTTACCGCAGCCCTGGTGCCAGGGTCTGCAGGATTCTCGTGGTGAGCAGCCTGCAGCTTGCAGGAAACTGCATCTCTTCCTAAAGGATCTGCAGAAGTGAATCCGGAGCTAAAAGCACCACCCCTGTTGGCATTGTGCTGAGCGTAGCAATTCCTTTCTCACACGACAGCGCAGTGGGATGGGAACACCACTGACAGCTGTTCTCAAACTTGTTCATGCTGCTCAGTTTTCCCAGTTTTTCCACTGTGTGATACAAAGACATGTGGTGTTCCCTTCTGCCCAAGTTAATTTTTCTGTTTCTTTTTTTTTTTCTTATTTCTAGAAGTTCTGATCCCTAAAACCTAATGTCACGTAGCAGGAAATTCTTCATGCCACTTATTCATTAACTGCTCTTGTTTAATATGTATTTGGGCCTGGCTATTCCATTTTCAGCTGTTGCTAATTTTTTTTACTGAGGGAGTGATCTACATTTTTTGTGTGGAAAAAACACAGTTTGTCAGTGTGGTAAGAATACTTTAAAAACCCCCACATGAATAAAGCTCTGTGAGACCAAGGAAGAGTTGTCATGTGTCACCACAAATTGGTATACTCTAGCTCCTGATCTCATGTCTGTTTGCTCCATTATCTTAATACCCAGCAGCAAATAACATTCAAAGGAGCAGAAGATTCAGCTCAGATGTTTTTCTGAACCTCTCAGACTATGCAATTTTCTTACACTCTATCTTTCCACCTATATGAGGTTCAGACCTCAGTTGATCCTAATCTGTTAATTATGCCAGATTATGTGGTGGTTGAGTAATATGTAATAGAAAAGCAAAACATTTCAGCTTGCTACCTTTGATCTGAACTCAAGTATCTAGAGGGCATGAATTAGGCTGGAGCTGGTCACCTGTTTCCTGGCTTATTCTTTTCCTAATTTCACTACATATAAGGCATAATTCTATATACATGGCTTTTTGGCAAGAGCAGCCTTGAGAGAAAGAAAACACCCTTCTCTCTAAAAAGCTTTTTTTGTATTTTTGTACAGACTTCATTTCTTCTGAACAATTCCGTTGAAGTCCCTTCTGGGGAGGAAAATCCTGTGCATATTCTTACGACTTTTCCAAGATTAATTTCTTCAGACTGGTCAGACTGATTGACAAGAAGTCTTGTCCGAAGCTGAGCATTCCCTGTCCCACAGTTAGAGCAGGGAGATGCACTGAACTGTCAAACTTGCTTTGTTTCAGGTAATGCTGTGAATATGAAACTTCAATTACTCTTTCTAAATCAGAAATCATAGAATTGGTTGGGTTGGAAGGGACCTTAAAGCTCGCCAGTCCAACACCCTGCCATGGGCAGGGACACCTTCCACTATCCCAGGTTGCTCCAAGCCCCATCCAACCTGGCCTTGAACACTTCCATGGATGGTACAGCCACAGATTCTCTGGGCAACCTGTGCCAAGACCTCATCACCCTCACAGTAAAGAATTTTTTCCTAATATCCCTTCCAAATCTACCCTCTTTCAGTTTAAAGCCATTCCCCCTGGTCCTATCACTATATACCCTTGAATTACTGGCACAGTGAACCACAGTTTGTTGGGGGTTTTCTTGAGACTAACCAATTCTGGGTAACCTAGGATCAGCAAAATGGGAAATTTGAGGGTTAGTGTCATCCTGGGTAACATGGAGCAGTTATTTCTGAGGTGGAACTCAAGGCTCAAAACCATCTTTAATTTAACTGCAAAGTCTTACCCGACATTCAAACAATTCATTATCTAACTCCACTGAACACAAGCACTCAGGGCAAAATGTCATGACATGAGTGTCCCAGATGCCCTTTGGATATGCTCTGTGCTGCCCATCAAGCTGAAGGTTGGCCTGGGTGATTTACTCAAAACAGAGATAACAAAAGGATTTCAGCTCAGTTTATTGCAATGTCGCTCAGCCCCAGTGCATATCCACAGCCTTGGTGCACCTTGTTTGAACAAGTGTTGCTGCCCAAAGGATTTTTAATAAGGTGCATAATAAAGTTTAATAGGCTGTAGCAAGCAGACATGTTTGAGCACATGTTTGCAGTATGTCTAAATGAAATGTTTATATTTCTGTGTGTCCAGTGTTGCTATTCCAAGTTAAATTCTATAAAGAAAAAATAGGGTAAAAATTTTACCAAAAATACATGTCTAATATTATTCTTCTCTCTAGAGAAATTACTTTGAAACTTCGTTTCTTGTTATGACATCAGCTTTATATTGTGCATTACAGCTGTCTGTGCCCGTTCAAGAAATGTCTAATTCTCAGGCATTTCTACAGAAGTTATGTAGATTTCTTCCTTGGTTTTAGCAGGATTTCTGGCAATTTGTCCTTCATTCTGTATTCGACATAAGGAATAACATCAGCTTCAAAAATATAGGAATGGTTCCAAATCCAGAGAGAATCATGGGTTTTTTCCTAAAATTCAAGTATTTTCTAGGTCAAAGCTAATTGTGAAGCTTATATATAAGAGTAAAGATGTCCCAGATTTATGGTGATTTTGTTTCTGCTTTTATTTCCATTCCCTTCATTTTGTATGATGGTCTCTTTGGGGCATTCTTGGGGGGCTTTTTCAGTATCTTGTTATATAAATTCTTGGTAGTATGCAAAATAACAATGATTATTGTAAGTGAACCTTTTTTACAAAACATCACCAGTCTCCATAGAAAAAAACCTGGGCTTATATTTAGAAGTGAATAGTTTAGCTTGGATAACAACATGGGTCTTCGTCTTCCAACATGCATTCCAAACAGAGAATTTCTCTTTGCCATTTCTGTAAGAGGGACCTTATCAATGCACACAGACATCTTAAGGGCAGATGTCAAGAGGTCGGGGCTAGATCCTTCTGAGTGAATCCCAGTGACAGAACAAGGGGCACAAGTGAAACACAGGAATTTCTATCCGAATATGAGGAAAAACTTCTTTACTGTGAGGGTGACTGAGCTCTGGAAAGGGTGACTGAGCACTGAACACTCTCTGCCCAGAGAGACTTAGGAGTCTCCACATCTGGAAATATTCAAAACCCACTTGGACACAATCCTGTGCAACCTGCTGTGGGTAAACATGCTTTAGCAGGGAGTCGGACTAGATGATCTCCAGAGGTTCCTTCCAACCCAAACGGTTCTTTGATTCTGTGAATAATATTGGCAGAAGCCAAAGATTTGGTTTTGTGGTCTGATACATCTTTCTGCCTCCAGCTCCTCCCAGCTGCTGCTGTGTCTGGGTCAGCCCATCTGGCAGGGACCTGCAGCAGCAGCATCCTTAAGGACTCATGTGGGCTTGCTTCACTGGTGGCCTTGCATGACCATCAAAGGATACATGCCTGACACCCTGACCTTGTGATGGATGTTGTATGAATGATGTTCAACCCTAGAAAATCCTAGAAAAAATCAGTCCATGACTGTCCTTATCCAGCTGAAAAATAGAGGGATTTTCCAGCTTTGAGTACAGACTGGTGAATAACCCAAAAATCTTTGGCCAAGCTAAGGGAAATCAAAGCTTATCTCATCTGTAGCATGGGCCTGTCCAGCTCAGTGAAAGCTTATATTTAATGCCACATAATAGGTAACAATCTATTCTGCTGAGGTTTTGATAGTACATTTGAAGACCTATTATCTAGAAGATTCTGATTTAAAGCCGTTTCAAACTGTTGGCAAAAACTTTTCATTATTGATATTAAACATATTTTTGTTTTCTCATTGACTGCATGTTTTATTCCTGATGAAGCTGAATAGCCCAACTAAACAGACACACTGAAAAACAAATGTTGCTGAAATGATTAAGCAGCCCACAGATGGCTTATATGTTCCTGTGTCAATGAGACAGCTTTATAAATGAAGCATGTGTGATAACCATTTATGTTTTATTTTAAAAATGCTGAGAATTTTTTAAAGCAAACATATTTTCAAAGAAAAACATCGACCAACTTGATGAAGAGATTTAACAGTCAAAAAAGCTGTCTAGCCCAGATGCTTGGTAGCAGCTGTAACCTTGTGAAAATTGACCTATAACATAGCCACAGGGTTCTTGATTCTGAGAAGAATCTTCTCTTTAAGAAAATTGATTTGCTTTACAAGCCTTGACCCCTCACTATTTTTCATCCTCCATCAACCCCTGGGGCCCACTGACCTCACTGCAAGAAGTCATATGCATGAGACACCCCCCTTCAAATGAGTGGAAAGATTTCCATGTAGGGTTTGTTGGGCCAAGGTTCACAGCAACAAATCTTTCCTTGTTCTGCTGCAAGATTAAGTCAAGATGACTGACATAATTGGCCAAACAGTTTTCTAACTGGCTTTTTACTTTTGAGATGACCTCTGTTTCTCCCATTCGTCTGCTGATTACAGGTCAATAATACTGTCAAGGAGAGATAAAATAATTTTGTCACTTAGAAATATTGTAATGGGATAAAACCCCTGGCTTGTCATATCACTAAATTTGAAAAGATAATTGAGCTGTCAATTTAAATATCAAGTGAATGCCTCCATGCAAGCAGTGTTAATAAAAGCCAGGAGGAAGGTAGAGATGAGCTCAGCTGGCAGGTGAGGGGGGGGTGAGTTTTGGTGTCTGAGAGACAAGTAACTCTAAACTTGCTCTGAATTAATCTGAGCTTCTTGTGTCTACGAGAGTACACTGGGTGCATTTATTTTATTAATATTCTTTCATGCAATCCTTGAACCAGCCACAGGTGGGAGATGATCTTTATTGGGAATGTCATTTCAGCCTGTCAGCTTCTCCACCTATCACGGAGACATGAAAAATCAGTTTATTGCCAGCCCCTTTTTACCTCATTCTAGTGAATATTCCTTTCAAAGGTCACTTAATTGTTTGGTTGTCATCAAGACAGTTACCCGCCTTTATTCCTTGCTACCTACCAAAACATTCATATAAGCCAAAATTTGCTCCCATGCCTACAGCAGTAATTACTATTAATGGGCTAAAGTGATTAAATCATTGAAGGCCTGAGGGAAAATGTTTGCACAGTGTTCCAGTTACTGTTTGCTTTATGGGCTCTGCTGACTATACTTGCCAGACTTTCGTGTTTATTAACAGAGTTCTGTGATGTTCTGGCCCCTTCTTTCTGCTTTTGAATCATCCTCAGTTCCTCCTGGCACATCCTGAGTGTCCTGAGTGCTGCACAAGAAGCAACAAACTTGACCGAGGACATCAAACTGCACAGAGATCACACAGGGACTGCTCAGCTCTTTGGATTCAAATGTCCAATCTCAACTGGGAAGATGCGCTGTCAGCATCAACCACAATCAACACTATCCAAAAATAGGATCGGTGGAGTGAGAACCAGGCTAGTATATTTAAAGATTTTTGTGGCTGGCTCCAAAAGTTTCATAGAAAATGGGAATTCAGGGTTGGTCACAGAAGTGGTAACATGGACTGGGAAAGAGAAGCCAATGTTTTTGCCTGTGTGCAGCACTGGGAGAGGAAGAACAAATTTATATCATCGGGCAGCCAACATTTATAAAGCCAGCAACCAAGCTGTGGCTCCTATGGATGAGTTATAGCCCATCTGAAGAACATCATCATTGTGTAGAGGCATGAATGAAAAGACTTTTTGTGGGGGGAGAAGAGAAAAAGTGCACATGGGGGTTTACAATCATGAAAGAGAAGATGAAGTCTGCAGCATTTGTTTGGGGCTGATACTATAGATATGAGTAAGCCCCGTTAATTTCCATGGTACAAGATAACTGCAGCCCAGAAGTATACCTGATCAGTCCTTAATCAAAGGCAAGTTCCCAGGAGACTTGACATTTGTGAAAATAATCCAACTGGACATTTTAGCTATAAATGTATCTTCTTCACTTTCTTGTTCAGCTTTCGATTTGGGGGCAGATTTTGTTCGGTGGTTTTACAGCTCTTTGGGACATAGCAGCGTTTGTATCATTTCATGGATTTTGTTATACAAAGTTTTCTTTGTACACTGGAAGCCTGGAGAATTGGCTCCATGCAAGCCTGAAGAGTTCATAAAACCTGCAAGCACTAACCTCTCTTGGCTTCTCCTGCAAAAATAAGTGTGAACTTGGAAACCTATGATTCTGGCTTGAAACAGAACCCACAGATATATAAAATTGGTCTGAAACAGGACTGCCTCATCAGTGTTCATACAACTTAGTGTTAAATACCAAGCATTCAGAAGTCTTAAACCAGCTTCCAAAACCTTGAAATTATTGGTAGTCATGTTCTCCTAAATAAGAAAATAATCAGTTTTGGGTTTCCATGATTACTTTCTGTTTCTGGGCCATTTATGACAACACTTTCAAATTCTTCTCTTCGTTGAAGACATCTAGAAACATTTTAAAATAATAGCTGAGTATCTTACAATCAGGTGACTCAGCTGAAGTTTCTGAAAACCATGGCATGCCGAGCCTTGTCACTCATTCAGGTTCACTTAGGAAAGGTACTCAGTGTAGGACAGTGTGCAGGACAGAGAAAAAGCAGATCCTGACCTGCTCACTGATGTAAACAAGTGCCTCTTCCTCTCCAGAAGTAAGAGCTAGTAGAAACAGGAGAACAAGGAACCCTGGTGTACTGAGCAGCTTTTGACCCTGAAATGGTTATTGTCGTAATGCGTGAAACAGGTTTAATGTGCAGCCAACACAAGTGGAAGTTTGGCCCCAGCAGAGATGGTTTCAAACTCTTGGGCTCCATCTCATTGTTTCTCTGATATCACAGTTGTCTTACCTTAGAAAAGAGGGATTTTACCAAGCAAGCCTCAGAGAAAATTAATTAAATCTAAATGATTTCACCCCCTTTTTTTTCCTTCAAGCCCACTTGCATCTTAAAGCTGCACAGTGAAGGAATTAAAAGTATAGGAGTTGTAGCTCCTTAAATGAAGATTATTGTATTAAATACAGCAGGAATAATTAATAAGGTATTACCTTGCTCTGAAAGAGCCATGGGATCCAGCAACCCCTAAATAATTAGCTTGGTTCTAATACTGACGTATTTTGCAGCTGCAGATAAATGATTTACCTTCTACACCTTAATTTTCTACTCTCTATTACAAATATTGCAGATTCAGTACTGCAATGATGGAGTTGCATTTTATTGCCCGCTGGAAGACAACAGGTCACAGTGTCTTGGGAAAAGGGAAATAATGGTCTAGGAAATAATGGAAAGATTATTCTTCTAGTGTCAGTTGCCTTTCTTGTGTGGGAAGCTCCTCTGTCATCCCTTCTTCTCAATGCTATTCATTTTCCATGTAAGACCATAAGCAGGTCATGCTGAGGCTGGATTCTCTTCACTTATCTTTAACCAACTAAAAATGAGCCCTGTGTATAGTGTCTCTTTAATCAAAAGAGACTATTGCAGACTACTGCCTGTTTTAAGCACCTCTGGGTGAACTGCATCTACACGTCTCCATTGGAACAGGGATTTGTATTCCAGATGGCCAAACATGAGTTCCCATTCTGAGATCCTATTTTGGAGTTTTCTCACAGTCTCCAAGCAATGAGCAGAGTATGATGCTTTCTTGAGGATGCTAGTCTATGATCAGGGGTCCCTGGTTTCTTTTTTTTTGGATAAAATAGCATTAACTCCTTCTCCCAAAGAGTCATTCAGAGCTCCCCCTGATTTGCGTCAGTGCAGACAGTGTGCTTAGTTTTCAAGTCAAGAATTGTTCCCATGCCCAGACACACACAAAAAAACCATATTAAAAATGGACATTGGATATAAAAATAGCCTCATTTGCCTTTCTAATGGTCAAAATAAAGGAGGACCCGGGGTACAGGGAGAGCCTGGATAAGCTGGTAGGGACTCACGACTATATACCTCCAAGTCAGCAATTAGCACACACAGCAAAGCTGGGAGACAGTAAAAACTCCCACCATCTGACAGCTGCTTGGCAGCTTTTGAGAACTGAGTCATCACACCCTGACCCAATTTCTAGCAGACAGGTGTCCCAGCCACAGAAACCACCATCACAGGTGTGGCTGTTTTGTGTAAGTTCAGTGGAGAGACCACTAAGTTATTTGTTAGCAATCAAAAAGGTCATGGGGCTTAATTTTTCTACCAAGAACTCCTCTTGGCTAGTTTTATCTATGATTTGCTGTGGTCTGAAGATTTATGTGTTTTTCCTGGCATTAAACCTGTCTAGCTACATCTTCATTTGATAAATGATTTTCACTGAATCTTTGGTGTGAATGTTCTAGAATGAAAGCTCAGACCTAGAGACAGAGCCCTCAAATTTCAAAATATAATCCTCTGTATGGACTGCTAGAAAGACAAGGTTACTAACAACTCCAGCACCTGATGTTAGCCAGTGTGGGTGATACAGTCTGAAATTAATAGTTCCCTGTGGTAACGTCTGTATATTTACCTGGGTATTGGGAATTAAATGACATTTACCCCTAACTCAACTGAAAATTTTGGCTAATGGTAAGTGTTTATCATCACATATTTCTCTTCTTTTAGATGATCCAGCTTCAACTGCTGTGCAGGTCAGCAAAGTCCCATGGAAGTCAGCATCCCAATATGGCCACAAGCGTGACCAGGGTTTTAATACCTGGTAGGAATCCAGCATGGGTGCCTGAAATACCCAGGTCTTCCCACGCGATCTGCACACAAACCACCTTTTCAAAGACTGGCTTTCTAGTGAAACAACCACTGTTGACACAAATAATCCCACATTTCTGATTTGCATAACCTCTAGAAAGCTGGATAGCATAGGAAATAAGCAATAATAGCAGTGTAAATGGGTATAAGTGAAAGCATATCAGTTACAATGCACCAGTTCAGTCTATGAAGACCAGTTTATGCTGGTGGCAAAAATAAGAGGAGACATTATGTCTTCATAAAAGCTTGACCTCAAGTGCTTCAGAAGACAGAAGAGACTATATTCAAGGCAAAGCAGACTTTCTGTGCACAGTTATTCTTTAAAGGGCTTTGCAAGGGTTCACATACACACACCCTTTGCTCATGAAATAGGAGAGGAAAGGAGCACCTAACAAATGAATGTTGTGTAGCTCAGCAGCCCCAGCTGGCCCAGTTCCCAATATATTTTGCTTGATAAACAGCTAATCCCTGAGTATAGTGTGGCTTGCATTCCTCCAAACTTATCATTAATCACGGAAAAACCCAAGTTGTCCTTGCACTGTATGAGTGCCTATGAACAGCTCCTTTGATAAGAGTGTTTTTACATGCCTGGAGGGATTTAGCTTTTTGGACCTCTGTCCTGTAAGTAGTAGGCAGACCTTCCTTTGCATGTGAGTCTGCTTTCATTGCTGGTTTCAAGCCACAGAGAATTAGCAGGGATGTTTGAAATGAGAAGTTGTACCACGCTTATGCTCCCCCATTGTATTTGTGCTGTTCCACAGCACTTGTGCCATGGCATAGCCTTATAATTATGCACTGTCAGCAGACAGAGAGAAGACAGGGGGACAGAAAAATAAGGGAATTTCTAAGAGGAAAAAGGGTAAACTTTTAAAGGACAAAATATTTAGTCACACGATTTTGTTTCTTTTTAATATGGAAGATGAATAAAGCAAAGAAAGAAATTATTTGCCTCCTTACCTTATAGCAGACCTAGAAATAGGAAGAACAGACAATTGTAGGTCTTTTCCACAAGTAAGAAATAGATAAATTGCCTTTACAATAGGTGGATATTGGACATAGACACAAATTATATTGTGAGTTTTTCATAATGCCAGTAGTTAAGAGCATGCATTTCCATTGTGTATCAGGCACTTTCCATAGCCTGAACTGTGAGCCAGGCTTATTGCAGATACCTGGTCTGGCCTTGCACATGAGAAAGACAAAATCCTGACTATATGATGGTAGCTCTGTAGCTTTCAGTCGACATAATATCTCATGTCTTTTGCAAAAGAGAGTCAGTCCTTGTTGGGAATGGGCGAATCTTCACACCCTCAACTATGCTTCTTATTGAAAAAAAAAGGTGTGAAACTCATTCCTGTTTTGGATTGTTCTGATCTCAACTTCAATTTATGATACCTATCCACTGCTAAGATAAAACAGTTCTATAACAAAAACTGTTTTTACTTTCTGTATCTATACTCTTTAACTCCCTTAACATTCAGCGTTGTTGTTCAGGGGAAATTTAAACTATACAATTTCAATAGGCATTTATAGACCTGAAGAAAGGATTCTAAGAGGATACTCAAAATTAAATATGGGCAGACATTATATTAAAGATACCCTATCAGTGTGAGAAATTAGGCTTGCTCATTGCCAGACCTTTACTTGCATTGATAAACTTTTATGCAGGGAAGTTCAGCAAGGTGGCCTCTCAGAAAAAAGGCTCCTGTACATCCCCAGTGAGCAGCCCCTCTTCGTGTCCTTGCACAGACACAAACACGTGCTCCTGCATGGGACACTCATTTCATGAGCCACAGAGACAAGAGAAAACAGCTGCAGCTCCCCAGCTCCATTCCCTCAGCAAGCGAGGAACAGGACGAGAGCCCTATCAAGTGCAGGGCTGCTGTGACTTTCTCTCTCCTTGGACACTGTGTGAAGCAAATGTGACACCAGAATTCCCTGAGGTCCAAAAGCTGGAGCAGCTGCTGAGCAGTGTGAATACAAGGTGGCCTCTTCACATAGTCATTCTTCAAAGGCACCAGAGATTTGGCTGCAAATAGACAGTTTAAAGAAGAAATAGGGTCTGTTGATTTTCATCTTTTAGAATTAAAGCAGAGGTTAAAAAAAAAAAAAAGTAAGGGAATAAACAGTACTTCTCCATTGTTCATTTCCACATATAAATATTTCAGGATTTGTTCCTCCGTGAATTTTTGCAAGGAAATGAACACTGGCTTGATATTTACTATATTTGTAGATACCGTCTGGTTAGTTTTATTTCCTTTTAAATTATTTTTAATATATTTTGATTTAATTTGAGGGTAGAACATGTAAGGTATTTGGTCAGATGGTATGTGGACAGGCCTGAATAAAACTATCTAATAAAACTAATAAAAAGGAACACTAAAAGCAAAACAGATTTTCTGTGCTTAATTCTGTGTACTGATTGTAATGGTTTTAGTCTTTATGAGTGCAAAATTCCCAGTTATATAAAGAAGGTCTCCCAAGGCTCTGGTGGCAGATCCAGGGTGGCTGCTCTGAGAGCAAGATTAGGGTGGTGAGGCACTGGAACAGGTTTCCCAAAGATGTTGTGGGTGCCCCATCCCTGGAAATGTTCAAGGCCGGGTTGGATGGGGCTCTGAACCACCTGGTCTAGCGGAAGGTGTCCCTGCCCACGGCGAGGGGTTGGAATGAGATGAGCTTTAAGGTCCCTTTCAACCCAACCAATTCTATGATTCTGTGATTCTGTGATCAGGGAATGCACTCCTTTGCTGCACCACACAGTAACTTAATTACTCCTTGTAATATCAACTTAACTCACAGAGCCATGCCTTTTGCTGCAAGAGACACATGACTGGCATAAGAGAGTAATTTGGAAAAGGATTCTCAACCAGGATGAAAGGACACTTTGTGCAGAACAACAAGTATATGTGGGCTAATCCCTGCTCTCAATTTCTTCGGTTTTGGGCAGTATTTTCCAGCCTTTTGGAATGGAGCTGACCAGAATATATGTTCATTTCTGGGTATCTTGGAAGAAAATAAAGGCGATCTCAGAAGTATCCATTTCCTCTGGATTAATTCCTGGAGCCGGGTAGACTCCTGTCAGCCAGCTCCAGGCTGGAATTGCCATTCAAATTTCTTTTTATATTTAGGAAGTGTCAGAATTTGGGAGCTGGAGAAAACCAAGTCTTTGATTTGATGTCCAACGGGACAGCCAAGCAAGTAGGTGAACTCGTTTGGCACCAGATATTTCATAGCCTGCTGAGGATGGTTCTGGGTTTGTTTGTTCTACTGACATGTCTAGGAAATGAAAACAAATCCCCACTGCTCACAAGCCCCAGACTCTTGTGACAGACCAAGAATGACAAATCAGAGCATGGAAAAGGAACTGGCAAATACACACTCGGTGTCAGCCTCAAATTTGCTGCCAGTGAACAACTGTCAAAAAGTCATTATAAAATACCAAAACTCTTTACCTCAGGGCTCCTCGGGAGAGAGAAATTTCCAGCAGCAGAGAGAGGTCCCTGGTGAGGATAAAGACCCCAAGATTAGAGTCTGTTGACATACCCCTCTTTCCAAAGATATCAAAAAAACTCTGGATGTAGATTTATTGGGATGAGTAAAAGCACTTTTATCAGTTATTTTTTTAAGTGCTTTTTTCCCATATATGCCCACAGGTACGTGTTCAATTTTACATATTTATTTCATATGTGTGTACACCCAT
This sequence comes from Ifrita kowaldi, assembly GCA_013398055.1. Lineage (NCBI taxonomy): Eukaryota > Metazoa > Chordata > Aves > Passeriformes > Cinclosomatidae > Ifrita > Ifrita kowaldi. The sequence goes on along the minus strand of VZRS01000308.1, from coordinate 261,967 downwards.
GTTTGCACATGCACATGCAGTACATTAGTTTACAGACATTGTACCCGTGTGCATGTGAACACCTTCAGTATGGCTTTTTTCCTAAATAAAATCCATTGCAAAGATGGCAGCAGAAATAGGCCTCCTATAAGCAAAATTAAATGAATGCAGGTGAACTAATTAGAAGAATAAAACCAAGCAAGACAATTCTGACCAGAGTGTAAATCCAGGCTGTAGTTATATTGGTGTGAGTGCTAAATTAGTCCCCATATTTCTGAACAGAAGCTGAAGGAAAACTAATCAAAGGGAATAGCTAAGAAATTACTACTTTAAAATTAATTTAATTTCGGCATCAGGTTAAAAAAATGTTTAAGTCAGCAGAATATGTAGAAGTTTGTCAGCATTTCACTTGCAAAGACCATAGACAATAAATATATTAAAATCAGTCCCATGGTGTATCACCTAATGGATACTCATAATCTGAGTGCTCTGGTAAATTCTGAAGTTTCCAGTCTGTGCTCAGTATTCAAACTGCCTACTGTGCACACAGTACATATGGAACTGTGGGACTCATAGCCACAGGGTGTAGCAGAAACCAAAAAATCTCCAAAAAAGGATTATACAGCCATATAAACTCAATGGACTGGATAGTCCCCAGCTGAGGTGCCCAAAACTATCACTGACATAAAATTGCTGTCCTAGCAGGATGTTAGTGGACATTCAGAGTTCAGGTGCTTTTAGATATAGCCCTTTCTGAATATATTCCAGACAGCTTTTGCATTAGCATCTTTTTTCTTTCATTGCTAAATCAAATGGCTCTTTGTAGCATGTTTTACCCCTGGCCCCTCATAGCTGTTGGATGCTGTAATGTCCCATATTTACATCTCGTGTCCTACATGTGTCTAAACTCATGATCTATTTTTCATAAATAAGTAGTTGTGATTGGAAACAAAGAAAAAAAAAAAAAAAGAAGGTGTCTGAGTTCTAAATGTAGGCTTCTAAACCTGAATGTTGGCACCCAAATAACTGGCCAGCTTTCCAAAAGCCAAGCCCCTGGAAATTTCCAGTAATCACAGTTGCCATACCAACGGCTGTCAGCACTCTTGCAAAAGCAGGTCATGTATTTAGGTGCCAAAATGTAGCAAGAGGGGTCTAATTTCAAGCTTCTTTTTTTTTTTTTAGATCTGGCCAAGAGCACTGATGATAATTGAGAACAGTTTCACCTCTGCTGCCACTCTCCAGCTTCTCCAACTGGAGTCACAAGATTTGCCATGGTCTTGCAAAAGAGAAGATGTTTGGGGAGGTGAAGCATGAGGTGTTAGCAGTTATTCCCAGTTCCACCCTGGGGTACAGGCTTTGAGCTCACACAGAGATATCCCACAACTTGATTTTGGGGCAAACAGCCAAAGAAGTGTGGGGTTTGCTGTAGGCTCATTTCCCAGGGCTGGAAGCAGGCTATGGCTCAAATCCATGGACACAGGGGATGTTTGGTTTGTTGTATTGCTGCACAAAGTTCCACGGACCTGCCACGCAAGCAGGCATGTGGCCAGGTGTTCACCCCCACCTCCATCCAGTGCTGGCCACTCCCCCCTTGGAATCCTTCCCTTGGACTCCTGCACTGCCCTGCTGCCAGCTTGCAGTCCCTCTTGCTGGGCATGAGCCAAGGCATTTTTGAAGGGAGGACAAGTGTGTCCCGCTTGGTCCCCAACTCCGGGGAGCTTTGAGCACAGCTCTGTGCTGCCTCTGCCTCCAAATACCTGCCTGACCTCAGGCAAGTCACTTAACCTCTCTGTCTTGGGGCAAAATAAGGATAACACCACTTCCTTCTCCCTGCATTTTGTGTGTCTTCTTCAGCTCAAGTGTAAGCTCCTAAGGGCAAGGTTTGTCTTCCCAGTGTGTTCAATGCCTATCAAAACAGAGCCTTGATCTCAGCTGGGACCTTGAGGCATGGCTGCAGTGCTGTTATTATAGTTAATAATAATAATAACAAATGCAATCAGATCAAAGACACTGCCAGTATGAGTCATTTTTGGAGTAAAGTTAGTCATTCCAGAGAGCAATAGGTGTATGTAAACTTTGGGTGCTGCCAAGGTTTCTCCTTTTTCCCACCATTTAAAAATTCACCCTTGGGAGTCTGGGTGAGCAACACGATCTGGAAGGGCCTGGCCCTGCCAGTGTTTCCCTGTGGATGGGCACTTGTGCTCACATGCCTGACACTGAAAATGTTAATGGGGTAACTTTGCTCTGTATAGCTCAGCTACATAAATACGCTCTGTGGGTTTTCTGGATCAGAGGTGAAACTCCCTTCCATATCGAGCCTTCTCTGAATGGAATTCAATCTCTGTCATTGCCCTCAGTTGCACCTGTGTGAAAACCAGCACTACATGCCAAAACCATATTTTTTCTTGTTAAATGTTGCAGATTTTAGTTGTTTAGGTTTTTTCAATCAGTTGAATGAATCTCAACAAAGGTGTCTTGAAAGGGAAAAAGAAATTGCAAGAATTAATTGCTAAGTAAAAACTTTAAAATGAGANGTTTTTTTTTTTTTTCAATCAGTTGAATGAATCTCAACAAAGGTGTCTTGAAAGGGAAAAAGAAATTGCAAGAATTAATTGCTAAGTAAAAACTTTAAAATGAGATTTTTCACCTGAAAGAAAAGGCCTGCGGCCAACTGGATTACACAGGTGCAAAATAAGACACAAGAGGGAGCTCACATAATAAATAATAGTGATAAACAACATTTTGAAAACAGTTCAAACCTATGGAGGAAAGGAAATTAATAAACATTACAATTCCTATTTGCGGTTGGGGTTCTCATAGCTTGTGTTATTGTTACAGGCTATGGGAACATGCTTACAGACAAGGATCTCAGTACACCAGGCTTTGCCATGGAAAAAAAAGGCACAACACAGTCACAAGAGTTTCTGGTGGGGAGGAGGGGGCTGAGCCAGGAGACTACAGGAGACACTGTTCTGGCAGTGTTCAGGCAGAAAGAGACCTGAGTTTAGAGCTCCTCCAGGAGTTATTGTCAAATATTCAATGTGTGTTCCCATTTAAAAATGCATGAAAATATCTATGTGCATTTATGTTTCTGGAGAATGATGGCTCATATTCAAGAGACAACCACATATACAGTAAATCAGAGGACTTGAAACTGAGTCTGCAACCCAACTGTTGAATTTTGTGTGTAGAATCACAAGGAGTTTCATTTCTGTGCCTGCAATTTTAGTTCACCCCAGGAACCACATTTCTAAGAACTTAGAGAAACCGTGCTCTTTTGGCAAACACATTTGACAAAACTCTTCCTTTTTAAGTGTTAATGTGATCAGTCAAAACGTTTCAATTCCTATGGTTCTTGTGAAAATAAGGCAATATCTGTCAGTAACTACAGTGGGCTTGCTCTGTTGGCAGAGACCCACCCTCCCTGGAGCTGGACACAGGTTTCGCAGTGCTGGACCCTGGGTCTTTCATCTTTCTGAGGCTGCAACTGTATGTACTGACACACACATGTCTCAGCTCCTTGCAAAACCTGACAGAAAAATAAAAACTGAGGGCTGCCCTCTAAAGCAAGGCCCACGCATTATGACAGCTCTGGGCATGCGTCAGAGTTACCACCTGAAAGGATGTTAGGGGGTCATCAGTGGGCCACTGTTTTGAGAAGGACCCACACACAGATCTAGTAATGCATATCACTCTCCGAATTCCATCACCTCCAACAAGAAAACAGATGTTGGACATAGTTGTCACTGGGCTTGGAAGAGCCCTAGTCCATATGCAGGGGTTGGTGGCCATCACAGGTATCTCAGACATGTCCCTCCAGAAGTGCCGGGGACAGAGACAGGACATGTGGTTCTTTAGGATCTATTAGCAGAGATCCCCAACTAATGTAACTGCAGGGAGCGTGAACCTTCCTTCATATGCCAGGACCTCTGTGGTGTGCAGCAGCCTCAGGGAGCTGCTGAGTGCCCTTCAGCCAAGGGCACTGTGGCTTCCTGCGCTGTGACATCGGAGTCTGTGGTATGAACGTATCCACCCACATCAGCAGTGGCTCCATTTCGTCCCCCTGCTCCTGTAGTGCAAATGGGCTTTACCAACCAATAGTGCCACTCATGGGGAGTTCAGAAATGTGTTCAGTCCTGACAGATGTTTGTCAAATAGCCCGTTGAGCAGCTCAGGACCAACTGGTGCCACTCGTGAGACTGTATCAGCTGTAGCACCATGGGCTGTTGTTCACTTTGCGGTGTGGTGTCCCTCAAAGACCATCCACATACTGGCATCAGAAACTCCACAGACTGGAGGGAACCTAAGGAGAACGTGCAGGATCTGACAATGGAGTGTCTCCCCTAATCTGTGGCTTGCTGGAAGGTACATGGTCACCGTAAGCATCCTAATGCTACATAGACTTTTCAAGCACACAATGAAAGGCCATAAGAACTTCAGCAACTGAAATAATCAGAGACATCTCAACCCCAAGATCCTTCTTCGTTATAAGATTCCAACATACAAAGTTTAGTCTGAATAAACTGACTTAGTGCTGGATACCCTGGACCTCAACACTGTGATTTACTCTTCCCACTCCTTTGAGAAAAGTTGATGAATTCTTCAGCAGAGAGGGTATTTTGTAGCCAGATTCCACAGCTGTGGAATTGCAGAAAGCCAGGCAGTGGATCCTGGGCTGGCAGAGATCGTCCTCACTCTGCTTGATGCATTTGATCTCTGGAGAGGAAGGAGTACATACCCGGCATGGCACTGTGGCCAGCTGGCTTGGGAGAAGCAATGCTGGCTTTGACTGTGCAAGCAGGTGCTTGCTTCCCCTCCCCATCAGATGGGGAGAGTGAAAGAACAGCTGTAAATAGAACAAGGTTTAAAAAATTGGAGAAATAGAGATTGAAAAAAAAAACAAAACACAAACTTGCCTGTCTTGCATCGGAAACCTGTCACGTTTTTAATCTAAATTAAAGTCGTGCTAGTATTATGTAGTGAAACAATTGCCTACTACCAGGGCCACACATTTTTGAGAAGTGAGAATGAGCCATATGTCTTCCATAAAAACATACTGATACAGTTCAGCCTGTTCTTTATGCTTTCTGGTAAATCATATTCTTCTACAGGCCATGGTTAAAGGGAGCAATATTTTTGTTTGCCAGAAAGTATTTACAGTACTGTATTATCCTTCATCTCTACCAGTTTTCATTTGTTACTATTGACACATGGTAAAACAGTTTTAATTATCTCCAGGCTCAAGTACAAGGATTTTTTATGATTCAGTCGGGTCTATTTAATTTCCAGTATCTAAGCTACCATAATGAAAGTGTTACTCAAGGTTTCTTCTTCAACTCCCCCCTCTTTAGATCATAATAAAGACAGCTCACTTGAGCAAATAGCTCCTTTGAAATGTTAATCCTCCTCAGATGTGTTTTTTGTTAGATCAGCTGCACTGTTAAAATACTTTCTATTTTCCCATTAATTGGAATGCAGAATAACACTTATTAGCCATATGGACACAAAGTAGCTCGTTGATGAAGACAACTGAATTAAAGCCTCATGTTAAACAATGAATTAACTGTGATCGAGGGTGAAAAAACCACGCTTACATAAAACAGGGTTGTCTATCCCTCTCTTATCCAACACAATCTCTCCTTAAAAGAAGAAATACATTTCAGTCACTGCCGCCAGTGCAACCTAAAATCCATACAAAAGCATAGAAAAGAGGGTGAATGTAAAAACCTACAGCAAAGGGGCTCGCTGAAACGCTGTTTTTTTAAAATTTATTGGTTTATATTAGTTTTTATTTGGCACTTAAAGACTGAAATCCCAAGGAGCTGAGCCTTTCCTTCAGCAATGCATGTGGAGGTGCATGTTTGCTGCAGAGCTGGCTCTGTGGTTGCTCCCTGGCTGGAGACCCTGGCTTGGCTCAGGTGTGATCAGGCACAGTGTGAGATCTCACGCTGGTGCTGTTCCTCCCTCCTTCCCTGCCTCGCCCCGAGCCCGACACCACTGTGCTCCAATAACGAGAGCAGCTCTGTGATTGCTTCTTAATGAATTGTGGGGGAATGTGCACGGTTTCCCTGGGGTGTGAAAGGAATTTTAGGTGGGTCATCAGCATTCAAATATTAAATTACTTGGGCAGGTTGTGTGAGGTTAGCAGCCAAGGAAGTTACCTCCATGTAAATCAGCAGGCACAGAAGAAAAGCTCTGCTAGATCCAGGTGAGAAGAGTGTATCTGGGAGGACATTTAGGAAAACACCAGATAAGAACCTCGGCTTGTGTGCAGTGAAAGCATGTTTAAGCTTCAGTAGACTTAAGTAAATATGGCTTTGTTTGGAAACTCTGCCTGTAATTTTGAAACAGGAGACATCTGAATCCATGGAGAATTTTGAGTCCTAGTCAATGTTTCAATGAAAGCTCAGTCTTTCTGGAAATATGTCCCCCTTTATTGTTCCTTGATTTACACATTTTGTGCAAGTCGGAACATGGATGTACAGTAATTAAGGAGTAGGAGCTGGGGTGAATGAAGCTTCAGTTTACACGTACAGCTTCCAGAGGGACAGGAAGTTGGTGTTATTTACTTAACCAGGAACAATAGATACTTGCTATTCAGCTGGGATTTCCATTGTTGGCATGGATGGGCGCATCCTCTGCTCACACCCTCAGCTGCTGCACCCCTACCTGCTCCCTCCACTGCCTCTGGCACTGGTGTTGCCTCCAACAGCAATCAGAGAGATTTCCAGATTCCAGCAATTGACAGAGAGCAAATTTGCAAATGTGCACTGTGCTAACATGATTAGGCCTGTGAACATGCAAATCCTTGGAAAGAATTTTGGTTTTATGCAACTGACGTAAATAAAAAGGATCCTGTTTATGCACTGCCTAGACAGCCGCTGTACAAACTGGACTGCCAGAGATGATTTCATTCACCTCCTTAGTGAGACACACAGAGAACCACAGTGCAGAAACCTCCAGGGTATAATTTTCATGATAATCAAAACACAGACACGCTACACAATAGTTTACAACCAGAACTGAGAGCAGGTATCTAATTCTGGGGAAGGAGGGAAATTTTTGTGTGTCCAGAACATGAACACATCTCCTGATGCTCACAGGTCCCCATGGCTACTCTGTCTGATGTCACAGGATTTTGGGGAACAATAAATGATCCTTTTCAGGTAGACCAAATATGCAGTATTTCTAACAGCACCAGGCTGTGGCTGACTCACACAAGCAGGAGTACATTGCTCTTGATCTTGTGTTTCAGCTGGGGCCAAAGACTGGAAATTATGTCTGTGTATCCTTGCTGTTTATTTGACTGATCAATTGTCCTTCCTTCAGCATGCCAGTGTGTCTAATTTGGGAGGACACAGTCTTGAGCAGAGTGGTCCTCACACTAACTTTTCCCTCAGAGCACCCCACAAGTTACCTTGCTTTGCAGCTTGTTGCAGTGGAAAACAACCAGAGCTTCATTCAGAAAACCTCACACAGAGATCAATCAGGTTACTCTGGTTAATCCTGACTCTCTCACTTGGCAGTGGATTATAACCTCCCTCATGAGGTAATTTCTAATTCTTCATGAAGAAGGTAAGGTGGATTCTTTTGGCATTTGCAACAGCAGGCAGGGAACAATGCAGTTGAGTTTTCTGCTGAAAGGCCAAAGTGTCGTGCTGACGGTATGCTAGGTTATCATCAATAATATGGAGCTGTGACCATTGTATCTGGGGGGAAAAAAGTGAGGAAGAGGTCTTTGAGTGGATGGAGATTATCAACACTTCCCAAGGGATGAAGTCCTTGTGGGCTCTGCTCATGAAGCTCTTGACTAGAAGACATTTTCCAAACAGAATGATTCTAAGACAAAGTATTCAAAAGAAATCCTTGTGTCAGGGAAGTGTTCTCTCATTGCTGATAATATAGCAAAATATCACCTGCTTCCCAGAGACAGTTCCGATAATTTAAGCCATTTTTTCATTGGGCAAAAACCTCAAAGTTTTATTTGAAACATACTATTTTTTTAAAATTGTGAACGATTTGAATCACCAGATTCAAATCTTGAAAACCTTGATAATTTTATGGTTTACTCTTTCTCTACCCCTTTTTATTTTCCCACAATTTTTATTTTCAGCAGTAGATTGAGGATAGAGGAGAAAAGGCTGGTATAGGACTGAAAAAATTATTGTATAGAGCTTTCAGGTAAAAAGATTAAAATGGACTGGCTGACTTCTTTTTAAAATATTTCTCCTTCCCTGTGTGACTGCTGTGACGTTGAGGTTAATGGTAGCTTGTTGCATTGACATATACAGACAAGCACAGCTGAGATTGGAAGGGACCTCTGGAGATTGTCTTGTCCAAGCTCCCTGTTCACAGTAGAATCAGTTCAAGCCACTTGTTCAAGACTATTTTAAAGGGATCCTTCTGCTCCTTCTGCAAATCCAAGCTCTCTGGGTGTTTATTTTTCCTTTACTGGATCCTGTGGATCTCTTGGCCACAGATAATTGCTGATTCCTACCAGTGAGGGATATATGCAGCATAGATGCAGCAGCCTTTCTCATCATGTTTTACAATCCATGTCCTTTCCCTTTCAGCATTGCTCAGAGAATGCTCTCTAATACTCTCCAGAAAGCAAAGTCACTTGTTGACAAGAAATCTTTAAACCAGTGACAGAGGAAAAATTACAAATACTCACTGTCAGATGCATAGAAAGTTATCTATCACCAGCACTTTTCCTACAACAAAACCAGGAAATTCACAGGCAAAATATCCAGGATACACTCTCAGCTGTTTATAACAAGCCATTAAGCAATGTTAAAAGGCAGTTTTCTTTGGGACAGGCCTAAACCCTGTATAGTTTGGAAAATGGTGCTCAGTGTTATTCATGCTGTCCCAAGGCCTCTATTGGTGCCGGGGACACTGGGCACAGGAACCCAGTGAGAGAACCAAGGGTTTGCAGTTCCACTCCTGCACTGTATCACAGATTTTGGGTGAAATCTCAGCCCGCTTGGCTTCCCAAGTGCCTCAAGTGGGAGATGATTGTCCATATAGGTCTGTTCACCACCCAGCTCAGCAAGCACTACCTTTTTCCTGGAAATACAGTGAAATACATAAAAAATCATGAGATTGAGTCATACTGTGAAGGAAACTGGACCATCACAACTTCAGCTGTCTTGTTTATATTCAAATCACTTTGGTTGTCATGGCCCACAACGTACAATTGTTGTACAATTAATGCAATCTTCTTTTAAATGTAGGGGTTTTTTCTTTCTTTTTGAGTCCACAGAACAAAATGCAATTTTTAAATATATCCAAATGATCATTAAAGTCTAAAAAAATTTCTCTCTAAGGATATTTCAGCCATTTCCAAAACCAAGCCTTCAGTTCTAAGCTATTTCAACTGTAGTGCCCTTTTGTTAGTTCCAAAGGATTAATTTAAAATTTCTCTAATTTATATTTTAATGTACTTTCTAGGCATACTGGCCATTCTTTCAAAGGAGCATAAAGTGGTTATTGTTAATACATACATACTGGGTAGCAGCAAATGTTTCTGGAGTACTGGGCTTTCTGTAATGACATTAAATGAAGGAAAAAAAAGGAGATGAAGTAATACTGATCTCTATGACAGCCTCTGTTTGCAGGACAAGGATTTAATTCAGAATTAAGCCACATTAGTGTTAAAGAAGCCATTACTCACTTGCAAATTTTTCTCCCCAAAACCCCATTTCATTGCTCAGTGCAATAAGCTGGTACATTTATCCACAAACATTTGATGACTGATGCTTTATTTTGCCTTTGAATGTTTCTTTAATGAAATCTGGATTCTGAAAAATATCCAGTAACACAGTTAACCATTTTGCTTTCACATTAACAGAGCAGTTATTCTGTTGCCATTTGTCGTTTACCTAGCTTTGATATGTGATCCCCTGAAAAAGAAAAACAAAAATCAGGTATCAATACAGATATAATTTGTTTATAGAATTTTACTGGGTATAAATAGCTGTGCCTCGTTGTGTGGCTTTTTAATTCTTTGTTAACAGGCATACATTTTGTTATGTTTTGCATTAGCTGTGGAAAACTTCCCTTGAGTTTTGTCAAACTGTCTTGTTCTGAGAATGCATAAAACAACTCTCTTCCAAGTTTAGGATATGCTTTGTTGTCTTTTGAAAGTTATGGTGTAAATTTGCTGAGGGACATTTAGTCCAGCAATGCTCAGAGTCCAGCAAAACTATTTCTAGGCTAAATGGTACTTCTGGTCTCTAAGGAGCTTCTACAGCCGCCAAAAATCCCTGGGACATGTGCACAACCCCTTTTCCCAGGCTGGGCTGTGTTTTAGACCAGAAATGTGGGCATGTGTTGATAAAAGAGAAGATTAATGTTATACTATCTGAAAATTGTCTGACACTAGCTGAATCTCTCCCAGTCTTGGCTGTGCTGAGTGGTACTTTAAGGTGGAGCCACCAGAAAAAGAACTTGGATCTAGGCACCAAATTGACCCAGCGGGCTCTTCCTGAGTTAAAGAAGGGGAAATTTTGGGTGCTGAGCTCCTTCCTTTTGCCTGCCCCCGGAGTGGGGTCACACCTGTCTATCAAGGAAAAATCTGAAAAGAAGAAAGCTGGAAGAGAAGAAAGGTGCAAGAGAAGAAGGCTGCAGGGCTTTTCCCAGAGGAGCCAACCAGGCTGTCGGAGGGTGGCTGCTGCCCTCGGCTCACCTCCCATGGCTGAGAGCTCTCGCACCGGGTGCGTTTTGCTATCGTCATCCCCGTTCTGCTATTTCATTCAGTCATAGGCCCTGATTATTTAAACAACTGAAACCAGAAGACTTTGTTTCCTTGACTCTGTATTCTTCTGAGTAAAAATAAGCCAACAAGATGTTTCTAAGAAAAAGGTTGATGCTATCTTTTTAAAATGTGCTTCCAGCTGATCACTATCTCTCTTTGAGCTGGGCCTTCTGCCACCCCTGCTCTCCCTCCTCCTGGCACCAAACAGTAGTTTAAATCTCACCAAAAAGACAGAAAGTTTCAGCCCTGCCCGAGCCTTGCAGGAGGTATCTGGCCTCTAAAGAATGTCAAAAATTGAGGTCTTTTGAGATCTTCACATGTTTTGCATTTGAAAATTGTCTCCAAGTGCTTTTGAGAGTCTGGTTATCTATATGGGTGTGTGAAAAATGCCATAGGACGGGCAAGATGAGTCACACACAAGATCCTGTTTTTCATAGAACAAGCCCTGGTGGAACTGCCACTTTAACCCTTATTTTTTCATTTCTCAGAGTTTGTTCCCTTCCTTAAAACTTGTTCCCTTCACTGGCCTTAAGAGGATCTTTTGTCATGTCCTTTCCATAGGTACCATTGACTTTTTTGATTCATGCTGCTCGCTTCTGAGAGATCCTTTCTGCTTTTTAAGGGTTATTTGCCCTTTTGCAGCAAGGCACTGTGCTCTCTCTGTTGACATGAGCCCTGCAGAGAATTATCGCTTGGACATGCACATTGGTGCCAAGTGGAGATAATGCCCTCTTTTCAGACTGAAGCCTGCCCGTAGGAGTGTTCCCAGTACGATTTTCACAGTCATAACTGCAGTTAATCTTAAACTTGGCATACCCTTCCTTTCTCTGTAATGTTTTTAATGACTTTCAGGGTGGGAGAATCCTCAGGGTTTTGCAGTGCTGCATTCACCTACTGTTTCATTCTTGCCAGACTGGTGTTGCTAACCAAGGTCCAGCTTAATAAGCAACTCTACCATTTATATTACAGTGCAGGAAGTTATCTGTCTTTTCCAGCTAAACAACACTGAGAGGAGGAGGAAGCATTTTTTTCTGAGCAAGCAGGAGGTGCCGTGCAGCACAATGGTCAGTAAATATGTAGCGGCAATTTACAGGGTTTATTTTTAATCCAGGGCCTACGTTGAGAGAATGGCATGAACTGGATAAATCAATCAGGCTGTTGCAAAGCAAGCTTGAAATGAAAGGGCAGTCAAGGAGGAAGTGGTAAATAACACACAGGACTGATTGCTTCTGGGCACAACTAAGGCCTTGGGTTTAAGGAGTAGTTACCTGGTCACACCTAAACCCTCACTGGTGTGCAATGTGCAAACTGCAGACTTCAGCTAAGAGACTGCTCTTGCCTTTGTCTTGGTAAGAGCCATTTATTCCTGGTTTCTTGAAGGAGCTGGAAATTATGCAAGGCCCCATGCTTAGTCATTTGTGATCTTTGGTCTCCACACTAGCACAGAGCTCATCTGCTTCAAATCAGGTGGGGAGAGCAAGGGGGAAGAAGCTGGAGAGCTGACATTTCTCCTCTGTCACAAAGTCGGGATGCAGGACTGAGCCCCATAAATAATTTGTGCCAACCTGGCAGCTGGTTAGACGAAGTGTACAAAAATGCGCCTTACACTTATTGGTGGTGGGCATGCCATGCAACCCCAGCAGGGGTGAGCCAAATGCCACATTTGCAAACTTGTTCACTGCTAATCCCACCAAGAAAAAAAGTGGCCAGAGTTCAAAGACAGCCAAACAAACTGTGTCTGCCCATTGTACTCATGGTGAGAAGCCTCCAGCTCATCTCCCTTGGATGTTTCTGGGTAAATGTAGGGTGAGTTTCACTCAGTTTGTCCCTCTTAAAAGCCTGTTGCAGACAGATAGGACAGGGCCTTTTCTGTAGCAGACAGACACAGATGGCCCTGCCCTGCTGGGACAATAGCAAATGGAGGTCTGAAATTGGATGCAGTAATTGCACGGCTGCTTGCTTGCTTGGCTCCCTGTTAAACCTGAACAGACTTGGGAAATATAACGCACCTGAAGAACTACTGGAGGCAGGAGATCAGCTGTGCCCATGATGTGCCCTTCATCCCAGAAAATGGTCCAACCAATGATCCAGTTAAGCGAGGAATGGCAAAATCAGGCTGCCATTGTTAACCAGACTACATCCAGGGGCAGCATTCTGCCAGGAGACAAGTAGTGGATGATGAAAGACTTCCTCAGATGTGTCTCAAAGGAAAAAATCGAACTCAAATTATATTTAGGAGGACAATGGCATTCAAGGGTGAAGGACAACCATGAAATAACATGACTTGGTGGGAAAAGGAACAAGATATTGTGTGTACAGAGTGCTCTGGGTATCACACCCAGATCCTTGGGATTTACCATTGGTCCTAGGGCTCCCAAAACTGAAATGCAGATTGCCCTACACGTCAGTTTGGGCCATGTATCAACTAACATGCAGAATCAGTCACGGAGACACAGAGAGTAAATGGCAATTTCATGTCATTCGCATGCACGAGTGTCACATGTGTCCCCTTCCAAACTGGATACTGGGACTTGCATTTGTACTAGGGCTCTCTGCTCTGGGATTTGAATCAGATTTCACCTGGTTGTAATGTCAGGGACCTGCAAGTGAAAATGACCCTCACTCCAATTACCCTGCATCCACAGGATCCTTTCCCTGCAGAGCCTGACTTACGCCCACTGAGCTAAGGACAACATATACATATTTTACTAATAAATTCTCCAGCTTTCCTTGAGCCTGAGCTAAACCTTCTTATCTAATATCAAGTAATTTAAGCATTTTTAACATTCTAAAGACAAGTTAATCCTTTTATAGGGAAAAGTCAGAAAATGGGCTTAGAATGACATTTTAACAGTGTCTATGGTATGTTAAGCTGATGAAAAATTCTAGCAGCAGTTTCAAGCACTTTTGGCTAAAATATTAATGTGATCTTAAAGCATTATAAAATATAAATATCATGCCAAATTGCTAGCTGTTTGTCAATAATGTTGGTAGATGATATTCTAATAACACAAACTGCTTTTTTTCCCCAGTAACTTCAGTTCTCAGACATAGTTTTAGTGACATGACACATTTGAGTCTTAATTTGACCTGGTCTTAGACTTATATTTATTTCCCTTATTTGAGCTCCCTACTTTTCCCAGGTAAGTTTTGCTGCCAAGTAACACTTGATTTTCATCTCTTTTCCAAGGCTTAATATCCATAATTTTTCTGGTTTTATCAGAGTGTGGCCATTTCAGTGCATGCTAAAAGTGATGAACAGACAATCTTAAACTCCTGTTTGCCCACAAGATGAAAAAATATTAGAAGTTGGGATATTGATTTGTCCAACACATTCTGCATTAGTTATTCTGCATTACCTATCTTTGAGTTTTACTTCATTAGAGTTTTATTGTCTCTTTTGGAGGTGACAAAAGAACATCAGGAAAGTTTTCTCATTTTCTGTTACCTTTCTTGCTCAATGTGCAAAGGAGCTCAGAGGTTAATAAATAAAGATGTACCTCTTCAAAGCCTGGCAAACTGGTCTGCAGAGCCACCACACAAGCCACCATATATCCCATAGTTTGAGAGCAAAGCAGTCCTGACCATTAATAAACCCACTGAATGATCCAACTTTTAAGCATATCTGCTATTTAAACATCCAGCAGAGTGCATCTCTTGCCTGAGCCTGGGAACCAGGGCAATGTTATCAGAGAGCTGATCCCATTCCTGAAAGCCCTCAAGCACCCACTCGCTCATTACCCACACCCTAAGTGACTCTCCCAACACACACCCCGGAGCTCCCTATGCTTCGTTCTTGGTTTGTTTGTTTTTTCCAAGCTCGGTTTGCTTTCCAGCCTTTCAATGAAGGGAGTGCCGCCATGGAGGAATGCAGGTGTATGCTTACCTCCTTTCAGCCCAAAGACAATCCAAGATACCTTGAGCTCCTCCTGCCTGGAACAGGGCTGGTAGGAGACTTGTGCCCTCTGGGGACACCCCAGGGCATCTGACATGGCTGCAGAGGACTGCCTAGAGGAGGTCAGTGAAGCTCTCTGGAGCTCATCTTGGAACTGAAACCAGGGTGAGCTGGCTGTTTATTACAGGATGGAAATGGAAAATGGGGCTAATCCAGGTTTGGAAACAAGTTGCCCATAGTCAAGAGGCCTCAAACACAATCCATGATGCTGTTTGGGAACTGACCTGATGTTATCCTCGACAGCACCGTTGCTGACTTCATGTCATGGCAACCTCTGAATGTGGCCTCCCCAAAGCTAAAGGATCTGCTTTGGCACATGGTGTAAGCCTAAGGAGCATGTCTGGGGTCGTTGTATTCTATTAATAGATTAGCATATCACCCTAACTCCCAAAGACAGGAAGGTCGAAAGGAGTGTTAAATTTGGAGCCACATGTTAGAGCTATAAAGCAAAAGTCCCAACCTCTATTCCCAGCTCGGCTGGACTCTTCCTGCAAGATCTGCAGCAAAACTTCATCCATCCCACTTTGCCTCTGTCAAATGTATGGCTCACACTTCTGAATCCTGCAAGAGAGATGTAGAGAAAATATCCTTTCCTAATGGGATCAGATACTGTGGGGAAGAGGTTAAATAACTTGGGGGAAAAAAGATAGGTGACTTGTTCTCAGATCTGTCTCTTCCAGAGATACCACCTTGGACTCCCATTTCTGAGCTACACAACAAACACATAACTTCTGCTTTGTGGCATTGTATTTTCCTTATTTTAAGTTAAGCAGATAGGATATTTCTGGTTCACAATTGCAGAAGGATCAAATACATGTCTTTTAACACCTTCTACATCATCCACAGGACAAAGGTAAAAAAACCCCATACAGCAACCCTTCCGCCCAGTGCTGAAACAGCCTGCAGCAATGTACAGAGCAGAGAAATATCTTTAGTTAGCTTTCTATTATAAACTGTCTTTGGTTCATAAGTGATCCCATCTTTACCATGAAACATACTGAAAAATTTTAAAACTTAAAAAAACTTATAAAAACTTAAATTCATCTCTCAATGACTAAAATTTCAAAGGAAGGGCAGAAAACCGCAGTTATCTACTGTGACCTTTGGTGATTAGCGATGAAAAGTGTTTGATCTTCACCTGACGGCAGCAGAAAAGGAGTCATCTCTAGACTGAGCCACTTAAAAAAGGAAGAACTGCAGAGCTTTCATTCCCCTATGGTTCTCTTCAAGATTAGCAGCAGTGAACAGCAATTTCTGTTTGTTTTTACAATAATATCCTGTTTTGTAATCCACAGGAAAAGGAGTATGAAAGTAGCAACCTTGGCAGGGATTGGGGGCCAGGAGACTGTTTTCTAAAATCTCAAAGCTCAGGAACACAAAGACTTGGAGGAATTTCCAAGTGCAGTGAGTGCCAAATGGTAAAGAAAATGACACGACAATGAGAGGGAGAAATTATTTATTCACCCTCTTAATAAATTCTTCTTCTAGGGTCACTTTTTCCTTTTTCAGCAAACAATTGACAGGCAGTTTCTTCCAAATGCTTTTAAATAGGACCTACTGCAAGTTTAAGTACTGTTAATATTTTTTCCAAAGATGAAACAACTGAAAATAAAAAATTTTAATGTAAGACCGTAATTTAACACCAAACAAATGAACAGCTGAAAAATCCATAGAACACAGATAGCCAAGCAAATAATAGTATTATTAAAGGGTCCATGTAACATTTCTGCTCAGCACTTACATGGCAAACAGGCTAGGTCATATTCTTCTCCATGAAAGATAATATCTGGTGAACCCATCCTTGCAGTTCTCATTCAAAGACTGGAAAGAAAAGCATGTTAGGACTAGAGAAGGCATTAAAAGGAAGTCTGTGTCTACCAGAGCATGGTTTCAAAGGGCCATAAGCTAGAATAAATATTGACACAGTAAGGAAAAAATATGCAACAATAGCAATTGTTCAAAATGGGCACAATTTGGAAGCTAACAGACCCACACTGAGCTAAACAAACCTGGACAGTGACCAAGGCCCCAGATTTAAGGTTACTTTTGGAATTTAACTTTCACTGATTTCACTAAGAATTAGACACAGAAACACCTTCATGACTCTAGGTTTGATTCACTGACTGCCATTGTTTTCAATTATTCCCCAACCATAACCCCTTCCAGCAAGGAGAAGCAGAACATTATGAAGGAGATAAACCCTGGGACAGAAAATGTCACAGAGTTTCTCTTTCTCTGCCACACGGCTGTTCTGGGTCTTCTTTCAAGTATTCATCCTGCATTTGCTTTGAGTTAATTTCTCTTAAATATGGCTTTTCATGTTATTAGGAATAGTGTCTAACAGTTCTTCCTCTATCTGTTCATCTTTTCTATTTCATTCCTCTCCTCTCCTCTCCTCTCCTCTCCTCTCCTCTCCTCTCCGACCACTAGGTCCCTGCCTCAGTTAGGTGGCATGGACCACACTCTGTCAGAGCACATCTCTGCTTCCAGTCTCTGATAATGCACCATTTTTACCAGTTAAGAGTATGGTCTTATATGCAGGCACAAGTGTTCAGTAAAGACTAATTTTTATTGCATATGTTCCCAGTGTTTTTCCCCAAATTTTGTCTCTAGCTATTCTCATTTTCATTTTAATCAGTTCAATAACCTGTTTAATTATTCATTGGAAATTATTTCAGCCACATTTGTTTGGAGTTAAGGTTTCTGAAAGAAAATCCAAGGCAAAAAATAAAAATTTCAATTTCTTTATTCTTTCTTCATTCATACAAATTCCAGAGGAAATCAATAAGTTTGTATCTTTTTTCACACCAATGTTCCATTGATGTATTTTTAATGGGCTTCATTGGAGATATTCCTGATTTACGTAGCCATCTTCAACAGAAAGATCTGGTGAATTTGCCTTGGAAGCAACCCGACAAAACCGACAAAATTTGACTAGTTGCTGTTAACACCAGGAGATAATGATTTAATAAGTTTTTTAAAAATACTTATTTTAATTCACTACAAGATTAATAATCTGGGCCTAAAATGCAGGTAAAACAGTGGACTTTCAAAACAACATGGTTTTAAATTAATACAGTGGAAGAATGTATTTAAACATTGCATTATTCTTCTAATATCTTCAAGCAATTTACTGAGCTGAAACTATATATTCTTGTTAAAAAGTTCAGAACTATGGCAGGTTTTGCATTCTGCAGATAATATGTCATCATGGTTTCTGATCAAAATCTATTGGCTGCAGCAGTCCAGGTATTCATGATGTCTTCCCTGAGCAGTGACTGTCATTTTAATTGTGCTGATTTAGTTAGAGACAGGAAAAGAAGAGTTTTAAAACACTTTGTTACTTTAACTGCAAAGCCAAAATGCAAAAGTGAACTTGCTAGTACTTACTTACTGGATACTAGCAGCTAAAAGGGAAGGTTTAAGGGTGATGGCATCACAAAAATCCTTTTTTTCTGGCAGGTCAGATAGGCAACTCCAGGTGTATTGGCATGTCTGCATTCTTGTAAAAAGCTGCTTGTGGAAGTGAAGCTTTCAGTAGCAACAAACATTTTTTCTTCTTTTTCCATTTTTGTGCAGATTAACTTTTCAAAGTTAATTTCTTGAAGTACCCCTGAAGTCTTACTTTCAGAGATGATAGGGACACTGAAGTGTCTGTTAAGGCCTTATCTACACATTAACATTGTGCAAATAGATAAACCTGGGACACTGCAATTTTGCATGCAGTTATAATGCTGCCAGCTCAGTTTCACTTTAGGAAGGAGAACTAGTTGCAGTTGGTATTTTTGGGTTAGTATAAATTTGCTTGTTCTGCAGCATGGATTCTGCTGACTAGAAAACAAAATTAATGTTTCCCAGAATTGATATCATTGCAAAAAACCTTTGCATACAGCAGACATCTACCCCACTGGAAATGATATTTGAAAGTGTTGCTCAGAGGCCGGTTTTAGGAGTTAATGATACACATCTACAGATGGGATCCTCAGAGGTGCTTTAGCACGGATCCAGTGGTGACTCACTAAATGAAAAGTGCTCACAAAGTAAAACGAGATTTGAGCAGCTCTCTCTGTCACCATGGATAAAGACGCTCAGTTTCCCCCTGAGATGTGCCTGTCATGCTCTCAGCTACCAGTGGTGCATGTGAGGGAGCTGAGGTGAGAAAAGCACCCAGCTGCCTGCAGCAGCGACACTCGAACAAAGCTGCGTTGTAATGGTTGAGGAAGGGTGGCCTCTTATCTCTCATGTACTACATTCCTGGTTCAAACAAGGAGGTGCACACATTGAAATTGAGGTTCCTGCTCGTCCTCCTCTTTGGCCTCCCTAGCTGGTTTATCCCCTCACCTGTTCTATCTCCTTACAGAAAAGTTAAGATCTGCAAAGACCAAACACTGGAAACAAAACTGCAAGTAACCTTTGATCAAGGAAACTAAAATTTTCATAGCACACCGCAGCATGCAAAGGGATGAAAAATAAAGTTCAAATGACAAGTGAAGAGAAAGAAAAACTTTACGCATTTATGCAACAACACATGGAGAAGCAGAGGTGCAAATAGAAATGATGGCATACAATGAAACCTTACAACTTGGGCCTCTGTTACAGGCATGAACACAAACATCTGGGGAAAATTGTTTAGTTTTCTTATTTCTATGTGGCACCAGGACAATATTCTCCAGGGCAGAGCTGGACCAGCAGGGATGTTTTCCCCAGCACACCACCCAGCCCTCGCATAGGCCAACACTGGACCTACAAGACAAATATTCACCTGGGAGAGTGGCAGACACAACCCTGCCATGGTGGTTTAGAAGAGCATGGCAGCTGGGTGGTTCTGAGACCTGAGCAATAATCTTTACAAACCTTCAGATCCCATAGCACTTTGCAAGCTGTCCTCTGCTCTGGAAATAAATGCTTTAAGTGTGAGGAGACTACACTACCTCAGGTGAGCAGTTATAAGGAGTTAAAAGAGCTGCAAAAGTTCAGCCAAGACTGGTGTCAATGCTCAACTTTGTACAAACTAAATAGTGATGATCAGTTCCCTAAGCATTTGGGGTTGTGACAATAATTTAATTGGGGACACACTTCAACATTTCTTGAAAACTCATGCTTATTTGAATATCAAAATATTAATTTATTAACTTCCTTTTAGGTTCTTCCACTTAAGAATGTGGAGCCAGCTGTTCACAGAATTCACAAGGAAAGATCTATGTGGACAAGAAATAGGCCCAGGGATCATGTGTTTCATGGTGAGATATAGCCTAAAAAAACCCCCAACCTTCCAACTTTAAATATTATTGTTTTCTTAAATTAACTCTGGGAGATTTTAATCTAGATCTTGGGTCTCTGCCAGGGAACACACACTGCTCCCCACATCCCTGAGAACTTTGTGGAGGCCTGTACAGTCAGCTGGCATTATAATGAAATAGCAGCCAGTTAACTCTATCACTTCTCCTTAAAGTCATCTTCTCTAATGCTGTTCTTCTTTTAACTCATTGGAGTTTCCCAATTAGCACTCTGTGTGTGGGGACGCAACTCCTTTCTTGTCTTTTGAGGGGTTTTTAGGGAGGTCACAGGACTATTTAGTGAAACTAAAAGGAGGACTTAATACACCAGATTACTTCCTGAAGTTCAAAGGGGTAACTCTTCAATAATACTGATTAACAGGTCAGGCTGGATCAGGGAAGGGTAGTTAGGATGCCTTGAGATGGTGCCTGAGAAGGAGCCTCATTGAGGAAGGAGACAGGGATTTATGGTGGCTGGAAAGCTCTGAGAGCACATTGTTTGGGCCTGAATTCAAGGGGGCACAGTGAAAGCAGGCTGGTCAAACACAAAACAAGTGGAGTGCAAACAGGACGCTCTTCAGGGTATACCCTTGCACTGCATCCTCTAGCAAGCTTTTTGTCCTGCCTAATTAAAGCAAATGGCGATGTTGCCCACTGCTTATAGATCACTGTTTTCAATCCTTGTCAGGGAAAATTCTCCTGATGAACCCCATGGGATATAACCTGAATAGAGGAGGGAAGGTGGAGCATGGAGTTTTGCCAGTGCACTGAGAAGCTGTGTGTGGGTTGGTTTCCAATGAATCAGCGCAGCCATCTGGGGGAGGGGGGAGGAATTCCCTCACTTCTTAATCAACCTATCTGCGTTTTAAAAGGGAAATATTTTTCAGAAAGATGCGCTGTGCATATCTGGCACTTGGCCTCTTGTTACTGCCAGCTGTCACTCTGATAATGTGTTATAATTGATGGCACACCAAGCAGACAGGGCTGCAAGCCCATGTGATTGTATTGCATTATCAAAGTGACAACCAGAAAGAACAAGGGCTGTGGCTGCTTAATTGGTCCATAAGTAGATTTTGTGTTGTTGATATTACTATTTATATACAAATGGGTACTAAACATTTGTATTATTTTCCCAGAAGGAGTCAGGACATTGTTAGGACTTCAGTGTACAGATAGCTGGGGTGAGGCACAAAATAAAATTTGTTTAAAATTCTGTCTTCACAGACTACAGCAGGCAAAACAATGGTTGTTAATGAAATTGATTCAAGCACACACTTCTAATTTCACATCTGTAAGCAGAGGAATCTTAAGTGATTTAAATTGGCATCGTTCCCTCAATAAATCCATGCCTACATTATCAGATGCCATGGAGATACCTCCTATGATCTACACATTTGACTAAGGTATGATTGTCAGGCACTGCACGGAAATTCAGCAGAAGCAATGCAGGTATCTCCATAGGTATCCAAGGGTAGAACAGGCTAGTAAAAATCTACTGCAGAATCTGAGTTGGGGCCCTCGGGTCAGCACTGCTGTGGGGAAAGCCTTTCTGCCAGCATCCAGGAGACACTGTCACCTTCCAGCATAGCAGTCTGGTCTGTCACTCTGCTCTTTCACAGTGACTTTGGTGGCCCTGGAGGAAATTCTTTGGATGTCTGGATGGGGGAAGGCTTCCTCAAGCATAAAGTGACACAGCACGAGCAGAAGACTCAACTCAATCCTACTACTCAGTTCCTCAGTTCTGAAAACCTCTTCTGGGACTTCTTTCTCCCAGAAAACCGAAGCAAAACTTTGCATAATTGCATGCTCTCTAGTTCTTGATTTCATCCGCATTTTGAAAAGACAGTAATAAAATGCTAAAGGAAAGACAGTTCTTGGGATTTGTATGTTTGGTCTTTGGTAATCTTCTATGGAATAAAAACTTTCCTAGCCTTCTGTAAAAAGTCTAGATGTTGTTACCCGGAATCTTGGCAACTTTTTCTGTTTCTGAGTGTTTCACAAGATAGAGCAGTTACAGTTTCTTCTGGGAGATATCTGCAAGTACCAAAAATATGTGGCTTATACACAGGGCACAGGAACTCCTCCCACACCAAGCATTACTGGGTAAAGTTCAAAAGCCTCAGAGACAGAGGTCTTTGTTGTGTTGGTCCAGAACTCCTATGATATGCGTGATATGTACAGAGTTTGTCCTTTCCAGAGGTGGCAGAAGGGGACACCTAACAAACAAAAAATGTAGGCGGGAACAGTGCTCTAATCCCATTAAAAAATGAACCAATAGAGTTGATGTTTTGTGGAAAGGACCAAATCCTACTACAGAAACCTTCTAAAGGGTCTAATGGAAAAAAATAGAAAATTAGCCATGTACTTGCAACAGATTATTGACATGAATCTATTCAACAAAACCTTTCCATGAAATTTCTACAACCTGAAATAACAAATATTCATGAATTAACACTGCTCATGTCATTTGAGGTAATCACTCTGAAGACAGCTGGAAACAATGTTTCAAAACAAATTAATGATAAGGGTATTAAAATTTGTAAATATGTCAAGAGATGTAGACATGTCATTTGACATAATTATACCAAAAGGGACATTTCTACTGAGTAAAAGATAAATAAATGGTTATATATCAGTAAGAAAATATTGCAGATGTAAAGTTATTCAGTGAAGAAATACTCCTTGCTCTGTATCTCTACATGGCAGTGTTGCTGCCAGCAGTACACTCATATTTTACTACCCACTAGATTCATACTGGGTAAATTATTGTGCTCTTATGGGCTTGCCTAGGAGTGCAGTGCAGTCATTGAATTCAAATGGATTTAGAAATCTTTGGGGTCCAAAGGGAAGGTTATGATTATCTTGTGTTATGTAGGAAACATAAAAATGTATCTAGATATTTCCAGAGTGAGAGGACTGATCTTTTGCTACACAAAGTGTGTGAACTCTGCTTAGACCACAGTGAAGGAGGGGAGATTGGGTGGAGGGAAGGTTGGTGCTGATTCACGGTAACAGACATGAGAAAAAAGCGATGTTGGGTTGTGGTTAGCACTGATGGAAGTGCAGCCAGGAGATTACAGCAAACTTTATGTCTGCCACTTATGTTCTTTAGAAATACTGCATTTGTTTTAGAGCATCATGATGGGCCAGCTTCATGGGGTGTGAAAAGCTTCATTGGTTCCAGAGGAATTTCTGATGGAGCAACGTGTAAACAACCTTGTAGGTTGGCAGAAACAAGGCAATATCTTTGGCATGGAGTCAATAAACACCATTTAATTTTTGGGTTGAACCAGGAGATGCATGTCTGAGTCAGGGCTTGAAGCAGACCTCTCAGTTCTGCATTCTCAGACTTCAGGTCCAAAATGTGCATTTGTTACAGGGCCTTGGTAGCTACTCCATCCACGTCACGAAAGTGTTACTGGCTCAGCATCCAATATTTAAGTCCCCTTCCTCTAAGCTGAAGCTTCCCCACCTGCTCACATAACAGCTGTATGGATAGAGGTAAAACATTAAAATATGGACTATACATATATATACCAAATAAGAAAATTGCCTTACTTTCTCCTGATTCCTACACCTCTACGTGTCTGGTGAGCAAAACTCATTACAAAGCTGGTACTCTAAATTTGGAGTGAATTATCTGGCAGCTGATTTTAACAGAATCATTTAATATAGATGCTTTTTGCCCTTTCTCCCTTCCCCTCTGTAAGGCCGGAAGACCCTGCAGCTATTTTCTCCATGTCTGGAGCTGTCCTTCCTGCACAGCACCTCGTGGTAGTGTCTAGGTCCATCTTCGGCAGTGATCTCATCATTCCCATTTCTAGCAATTCCTGGAAGCCTCACGTTGCAGAGGTCAGCTGGCTGCTGCAGCTCTCCTGCAGGTTAGCAGTGTGTGTTAGGAACTCCTCTTCCTCTGCCCTTTCCTTCTCCAACCCAGTTCTCTTCTGGAGGAGCCATTTGTTATCTGCTCAAAAGTACTATGGTTTGTTTCTAACCTTAAAACTAGAAATACGCTGGTGGAAAGAGGAAAAACAGAAGAAAAAATGCTCAGGGGGAGCTGGCAGAGAATCCTGTCTTGTAGCAGGTTTTTACATGATCTTGAACAAGTCTTTGATCATGACTGAGAGCTTTGGTTAGTGCTGTAGAACAAGTGATAACAATGTGCATTAACTGGTTTATGCTGTAACCATGCCTGTGTGTTCGTGCTGGAAACAGGGAAATCAGCTCTTTAGTGAGTATCCCTGGAAGCTTTTGTCAAGAAATTTTTCTCTAGCCAACCTGTTCCTTAAAACAAAGCAAATATGTACCTGTTTATAAATAGAATGTAATTAAAAGAAGCTTTATTTTTTTTCACCCTTACAGTACCCAAGATATGTATCTGGGCCCAGGAATAAAATCATTAAGCTTTGTCCAGAGTGATTCTGCATCCTAAAATCCATGTTACAATTTGGTTTTACTTCTGTTACATATTGATATTTCTGCTATTCCCAGTTCTGGCTGAGACGCGGTTTGGGGTTTTTTTAACTTAATATTCAGAAAGTCCAGACTCAGCAGTTAACCTGAACTTAAAAATCCAAAGTTCAGTCAACATGAACTTTGCATCCAGCAAAGGCATCTACTACAGTATCAGTAATAACTGTTCTTAATTCACCCAACAAAGCAGTCTTTCATTCCATCAGGCATTTCCTTGCTGGATCATTTCATTATAAAACGTGGGCATCCTTTCCCATCTGGTCATCAGAGCTGACAAAGTGGCTCTGAGGACGGTGATCAGAGGACACAGAAAGAGGTGCAAAGTGCTCCATTATGTTTTGATGGCATATTTAGGTACAAAGTGTACATCATTTACAGGTCACCTTGTCCTGGCCATCTCTACACAAGCACTGTTCAATTACTGAGCAGTTGTGTGTCAGCATTACACAGCAAGGTAATCACCTGTAAATCCCACATGTTTTTACAAAATGATAACTACTGCCTTCAGGAAAGGATGGGTTAAAAAAACCTCCATATGAAATTGTTTAAAACGAGATGAGGATACAAATTCCATTTGACACGTAATCATTGTCAACAACAACAAAACCTGTGGGTTAGGAAATAAAGACATATCAGTAAAAATAAATGCATGTTGCTCCAGTTCTTCACACGGTGCTGTATCCTACAGATCTATGAAAGCACCACTCCTCAGACGCATGCTCTAATGCATAGCCTGAACAGTGACTCCTGTGCCTTTGCGCTGTTGGATCAGCACACCTGACATTCAAACACACCATTACTATGGAATTTACTCTGCCTCAGCCTGACTTAGACTTTGTGTTCAGCTATAAATTGGGGAAAGTTGAGGAATATACCTAAGCAATCCACCTCAAGCAAGCTAGCAGAGTATCTGCCAACAGCTGAGACCTTCTCCCTGCCTAATCCCTAGCCAGGAACAGGCATGCCTACACCTTGGGTGGCTCAACTGCACTGCCTTGTGCTGTGCAGACAAGCCAGCTCCGTGCAGAGCTCCAGGAGGGGCTGGGGAACAGCACAAGGAGTTTGTGCTCGTTTATGTATTTGCAATCTCCACCTGCCCTTTCAGGTCCTGGGCGTACCTGTCTCATGGTGTAGCAGCTTTGGGTTCCCAGCTTTCATCTATTGCCCTTACAGCCATATTTATTGTGAAATTTTTGTCACAGTAAATCCTCTCTCTGACTTCTGGGACAAGATATAAGTACCAAATAAAGTGGGAGGGCGTAAAGCTGTTACTCAAGAGATGTCTTTGTAATGCAAGAGGCACCACTCCTAATGGCTAGCATGAAATTAAAAGTACAGTTAAACAAATAACACTCAAGACTATTCCCATATTTCTTGGGAATTAATGACTAGCTGGGAGGAGCTTGTATGGCCAGAAGCAAAGTCAAAGTCATTAACCTCTGTCTATCACTTAGGAAACATCCTCTCCTGAATCTGTTAACATAATGTTATAATCTAAAAGAGGGAAACAAATATATAAGTGTAGAGTGTCCTTTATTTTTCATGAGCAATGTGTTGCCAATGAGTATATTCGCAGCACTTTTAGAGGATTAATGCCCAGGATATAGCCAACCCAGAGGCAAAATGCTTCAAACTTAATTTGTTCCATAATAAATTCTTACTGAGAAAGCATAATGATGCCACAGACAGAGAATATATTGAGGAACAGTTTTCAGAAATACTAAAAAGTTTTAGGTCCTTTGGACAGCAACATTTTTAAGTGTATGTGATGGCATCAATGTGTCTCTTCACCACCATTTATCCATGTGATTGCTCTTAGGTGGAAGGTGGAGAGCAACTTGTCACTGGACAGTGCTGATTTGCTGCTCTTGGGGACTGTCTCTGACACCTTGTCTTATGCCTCCTCATCCACAGACCTAATGCACAAGCTCCTTTTAATAAACAAATACACATGTTTCTGATAAATTGTTAGGCCCTTGATTTAAGTTCTTTTTAAGTTCTTTTTAGNTTAAGTGTATGTGATGGCATCAATGTGTCTCTTCACCGGCTGCAAGCACAACACTCTCCCTCCTTCCCACCATTTATCCATGTGATTGCTCTTAGGTGGAAGGTGGAGAGCAACTTGTCACTGGACAGTGCTGATTTGCTGCTCTTGGGGACTGTCTCTGACACCTTGGCTTATGCCTCCTCATCCACAGACCTAATGCACAAGCTCCTTTTAATAAACAAATACACATGTTTCTGATAAATTGTTAGGCCCTTGATTAAAGTTCTTTTTAAGTTCTTTTTAGTTTTTCCTTCTAGGAGTCTAGTTTTGGACAACCAGGTTTGAAAATATTATCCTTAGCCATAACCTGTATCTCCAATGGGTTGATTTTTGACACAAAGCCGATTTTTTTAACTCCAAAAAGTACACAGCTGTCATGAGGAAATAATTTTGACCCCACAAAAAAGTCTTTCTATCTCTGAAAATAATTTCATTGGAAAAATTTCTGACAAGGTAGTAATTTCTAGGAGTTAACAAAGAACGGAAGACATGCTTCACCACCATTGTATGGACAGAGTTAAGCTATTAAAATTCCTCTTGTTTTCTATTTTATATCACAGTGCATAATCTTTGATGCACAAAACACTTAATAACTCATTTGATAAACAAAGGAACGGTGCTTTCATTTTTATTGATTACATTGATTTTTTTCGATGACCCCCAGATTACCAACTGCAAACATAATCTGTTGCTTTTTTTTCCTATTATCTGGTGAAAGTTAATTGCTGTAATTATTAATCAGTCAGTTTGCTGCCCATGGTGAGAAACTGCGAGCAGAGAGTAAGAAGGGAAACGTTGACGCCTGTTAGGTGCAACTGAACTTTGAATATCTCCAATCCCCGGGGCAGTGGCTGTGGATCCTGTGGGTGATGCGAGGTGTGGTGCTGCATGAAACAGCAGTTAAGGATAGATGAAGGAAATATTGGCTAAAACGTCGCAGGCTCTGTGAGGCATGGAGGTGACTCTAACAGCCTTTCCTGGCCTCAAAGGCTGTGCCCACAAATGCACACAGCAGGGAATGGTGCCTGTGGCCGTGCTCTTGGCACAGCGCTGGCAGGCGATGGAGGAGGAACAAGGAGCTCAGGTCACCTTCCACTCCCTCGCTCACGAAGTCCCCCAGCCACTGTGAATGATTTATCAGCTGCAGCACCTTTGCTTTCTCCCCCACTGCCATGGCCTCTCTGCCAAGGGTGACGTGGGCTGGAGCTGCTGCAACTGCTCCCTGCACTGACTCACCCGTGCCAGGGATCCCGCCAGTTCCTGAGCCACTCCAGCTCTCTCACATGGGAACAGAGGCTTAGCAGGGGGACTCCAGCCACAGCCAGGGTCTGCCTTGGGGTTTCCTGTGATGGAGACATGCACTAGGGCAGGACACAGCCCTCTGTATCTGGGAGGGCTTTGGGGAACCCGACATTCCCTTGCAGCCAGTGGGGGATGGATGCCACAGAGCAACCTCCACTGCGGCAGAAGCAAGCTGTGGTCCCTGTGAAATATTAAATGGGTTGAGACCTTGGTGCCTCAGCAAAGGACTCTTTGCTGTTCAGCTTGCTCATGGCATGGTCAGCAGAATTGCCTGTTTGGCTTTTGGTTTGAAGGGGCCACCAGACAGTGGCCCCAGTGGGAAAGGACAGATGTTGGGTCTGGTTTCTGAGGGATGAATGGATGCCTGGGCACCACCTCCTTGGCTAAAACTGGGTGTCTGCTGCTCCCCTCTGATGTGGTTTGCACTTTACCAGAAATGCTGCAGCTGCTGGGCCTAAAGTAGTTGTTTGGGAAAGAAGGAAATTTAACCCAGACCATGCTGATTTGCAACAGCATCTCTCCATTCTTGCCTTTTTTTTTGGCATTTTGAGCACCTCCAATCCTTTCTGGAAATCCTTGGTGGCTCAGAGACATGAAGGAATCTCTTGCATTTTGTGTGTATAACCTGGGCTCCAAGGTAGAAGCACATACATGTATATGCCAGTACACTGCACTGTTGGCAGTAGGCAAACCATCTGCTGCCTGTGTATGAAAAATTTGCCCATGTTTGGATGGTGGTCACTGTGTAGGTGGTTTGCTGATAATCGGCATCAGGCTTCACAATTTGGGTACACCTGCAAAGGAGGTGTAAGTGTTGGAAAGCTAGAATGGAGACAATTTGGGACATGCTACCTAAATAAAAACAACTGTAATGGAAAACATCTTAAGTCACTAAATTCCAATATCATGGTAATATAATCTGCTTTGGGTTAAAATCTAAGGACCAGAATTATTAACGTTCCCCTCAGGACCTGGACTACCGATAGTGAGATGATGAACACTCAGCAAAAATGAAACAGAAGAGAAACACTAGGTAAGCATAGCAATGAGCGTTATGAATAGCAATAAACCACATGTAGACCCACAATGCATGATTCAGATGTTCACTGAATCCATATGCCTCATCTGGGAAATTTTTCTCTTTTCTCTGGCTCAAGCATCTGACTGGAACACATGCAAACTGCACACTTGCTTTGAAGAAAAGCGTGGTTCTTGCATGAGGGTCAGAGCATGGTGCTGTGAACTCTTGTGCAATGGGGAGAGACTCTGCTTGCCCACACTGCTTTTGCCAAGAGATTATAGGTTCACAGTAACAGCCAGTGCCTTTACAATTTTCCTGGAGCTTAGTGAGGCAAGGCTACAGTCGCATTAAAAGTTAAATGGAAAGAGCAGTCATAACTTGTAGGCAAACACAATGAATGAGCAATAATGGGCTGGCCAAGTCTTTGAGGACATAAATCTTTCCATCTGAAGCAGCCGAAGGACTTTGTAACAGTATGATTAGTGCTTGTGTTTTGGTTGGATCGGAATGCAGTTAAGGATGTTGTGGGCTCACGTCCTCTTGCTGCAGGTGGTGAAAACCAGAACAAGCAGGATCCTTCACATCTCAGGAGCTGTTCTATAACCATGGACAAAACAACTACCAGGGCTCCTAAACCAGGGAGGAGAAACATAGAGAGACAAGGCTTATGGTTGCCACTGGGGGCTCAAGTGGGATGGCACTTTTAAACATGTTTTTGAGGCAAGATTCCCCAGCTCTCATGCTCTCTCTCACACACACACGCAATCGGTTTGTCATGGGCATTGCTATGACTCCAGCAGCAGCTGAAGCTGTCCCACCAGAGCCAGCTCAGGTCCAGCCCAGCTGTGATCCACATGGTAAGTCAGAGGCTGAGGAAAGCAGAACTGGTTTAAATCCAGTTTGCTTGCCATGGCTCCAGTTCAGTGGCCTCAGGACAACTCTGGACAACAGTAGCAGTCATGTTAATAAGATCATTGCTAAGACCTGACGTGGTGTATGAGAAAGCAGTGAAGGTTGTTCTCCTGGGAAAGAGTTCTTCTTACTACGATGGCCAAAGATGAATGACAGAGAGTTTTCTTACCCTTCCAAGACACACACTTAGATTGTTTAATTTTTATAGTCCTTAAAGTTCTGGAAAACTCTCTACATAAACACGGACAGATTGAGGCTGTCTACTCACCAGTGTTCCCGGGACTATATATTTTTATGAAGTAAATTATGGTCTATTATGAAGATTGACCTTTAATTAGCTTAAAGAAGGTTGTAAATGTTCAGAAAGTACATAAACTTATACTGATCAATAACGGCTGGCTGATACATGACAGATCATAACTGTCTTCACAGACAAATATACTAGCATGTATTTTTTTTAGACTATTTATTGCTGTTTCCAGAAATTAGCATAACTAATCAGTGGAAAAATACTCTCTCTACCGTATAAAATATAAAATATGTCACTAATTAAAACTACAGTCAGAAGATCTAGTAGGAAAGCAGTAGGGAGCCTCCTAGAGCCAAAGAGATATGAAGAGTCGTGAGCTCATTTCAGCTAGAAGTTTCTTTCTTACTTACTTTCCCTGTTTGCTCCTGGGCATTAGACAATTTGGGGTGCCAGAACTGTATGAGTTCTGACTCATTTGAGACTGCAGATGTTTGTCTGGAGTCAACATGGTGAGATCTGCAGTGCTAGAGGTGCCTGGGCTCCATAGCCTGCAGCCCAGAAGCTGGCATCGCTCTGGACTGCCTGTATCTTCCTATCTTTAAGGAGAATATGTCTATTTACATGTGGATCAACTGGATGAACCTTCAGCATGACTGCAAAAAAGGGCTCCGATTCATATCTGGCTCTGGCACACAATTTAGACACAGCTCTAGTGGGAACCTTTATTTCTTTGAGGGAAATGGAAATGGTTGAAGATAACTGCTTTGCCCCAATCGAAGGTAGGAAAACATTTTCCCATCACCTTCCACAGAAATCCTGCATGTTCTTCACTCTTTACTGCAATAGAAAAGGCACAGGTGTGGAGAGATGGGAATTTTATTTCCTCAAAAACAAGATGTCACAAAACAAAGAGCTCTTTATTTGATCATACCATCCTTCCCTGTCTGCCCAGTCTGCCACCCTCAAATCTCAACACCCCTCCCCACAAGTATCTCTGTCAAGACTTTGATGTCCAATATTTCTGAAAAAAAAGAATAAAATAATAAAGCGACATCATAAATGTCCTAAACTCTCCTAACACTGAAAATCTGTCCTATTCTCTTCTACAGCTGAGTAGAAGTGATGAGTGATGAGAGATGTGTATCATCATTGGAGTTCTTCATTGATTGGATAGCACTCAGACAACAGTAGAAACCAGCCACTCCATGTTCTGAGCATCAGTGTCTTGACCTCTGTCACTGGCGTTTATAATTCAGCTATTTTTAGGGCTGTTTTTTTCCTCTCTAGCTAGGAGCTAATACAGTCTCTCCTGTGATCCCAGAATCTCTTCCAAATAGAGTCCTGACCTTATGTTAGGAAGCACCTACTTTCCCTGGAGCCATGGGCTCCGGTCTCAGCACAGCTGACTCATGTTTGCTGCTGCTGTTTTGACCTCCACATGCTCTGAGAGGGCTCAGGGCTTGACAGCACGGGGGAGCCCAGACTTACCCCACGGACTGTCCCTGAGCAAGGCTTTCCCCTTGCCTCTTGCACCCAGCCTCTGGCACACCCTGGTCAGCACCTGTGGGGCTGAGATCTCACCTTCCCCCATCTCTCCTCTCCAACACCTTGCTCCTGGAGGTGATAAGGGAGCAGAGCGTGGGTACTTCCTGGGCGTGGGGAGATCTGTTGGGCTTGGTCTTTTCATGCAGGTGCTAGAGGGGAGATTCTTGTCTTCTTTGGAGCACAGAGTAGCTGCAGGCACAAACCAACCACTTGTGTGGGGAAGAGTGGGGGATGATCTTTCACACAGGCACTTCAGATGGGATGCCCTCTTGCTGCGCAAACACGTCAGAGATACTTTTGAGTAGGGGTTTTCCCTGCACCCTAACAGGAACATTTCCCTCTCCCCTTCCAGCTTTGCATGCCTCCTGATGTTCTGCTTCTTATCCTCCGAAAAAGCTGGATCCCAGTGATGCAATCTGAGATGAGAGGCTCTTTAAGATACTGAGACTGATATCAAAACTCACTGCTTTTAGGGAGTCAGTCCGGGTCCAGCTGCCATGTGAGACAGCATTTAGCTAATGGTGCTGAAAAGGCAGTGTACACTGAGTTCTTGCAGCCTCCTTGGGCAACAGAATTTTGCAAAAAGAGAAATTTGAAGTTTTTATCCTCTCTGGCATTCTCTAGTTTCTTTTTTTATAAGGTACCTGTCAAAAAATGTTTCTGATGGGTTGCTGTAACGTGCCAAATTTCTTCATATCTGATGCTTTAAGTTTAACTATATTTATCTTGTTTATAAAAGCTGACAAGTGATACAGCCATAATAGCGCCAGCAGAAATTGCACAGCAATTTTACTTGGGTTCTTTTCAAGTCAGTGGAACTGTTAAATGAGATTAGTGCAGTAGAAGGGTTTATTGCAGCCGTGAGAAACCAGATAGACACATATCGCAGGGAACCAGCGATAGACTAAGAGGATCACATACAGAGACATTGTGCCAAGGAGGGCTTGGCAGGATAACACAAGTGCATCTTTTAGCTCTGTGGAGCTGTGTCTTACTGTATTTCTGATATGGTTCTCTGCTCATCCCAACAGCTGTCTCTTCCTTTCCTTCTCCAAACCCTCATATATCTTTCAGTGCCTTATTCTGACACTGGTCATGCTTTTAGCTTGATGAGGCTTTTTAAGAGTAGTGGAGAACTGGAAACAATGGTGCCTATTATTCTCCTTGCAACACGTAGCATAGCCCAAGAAAATCTGTGTGCTGGTGGCTGCTGCTTTCTTTTGCTGTTTTCTCTGTATAAAGAAGACGCCTTATCAGGAATACATCTCACTGCTGAAGTAGTTATATTCAGAGAAAAAGAATAATCTTCATAGATAAAGAAGTGCTTTTCCTTATGTATGTGTTGTTATGTATGTTATGTTACAATACGTTTATATAGATATATATATATGTATATATATATATATAGTTACATATGCAGGTCCATGTTGATCACTATCAGGGACTGAACCCAGAAGTTTCTGGAGCAAAGAGCATATCTTGTGTACTTGGAATCTTAGCACAGACTGCTGTGTAAGTCCCCATTCTCTCTGGAGCAGACATAACTCACAGCAGTCCACATAAGGACTCATTGAGATGTTGCTCTGAGGTTCCAGCTGGGATTCAGCCCTTTTCTCCCTGGCTGAGTAGAAACCCCGCTCATGCTCAGCTCATTTCCTAAAACTCACTTCCTACATGCCGTGAAAGGCTATTCATATTTCAGCCCCAGTGACAGGAGAAGGGCAAAGCTGGAAGAGTGTCCAGCTACCATACCAGGTGGAGCAGCAGCTAATTTAGCTCCAGCAGTGATGGGGACAGGCAGACACAATGAAGATGTAGGGAAGGGAGGAGCAGCTGGGCAGTGGACAAGGCCTGTGAGCCTTCCAGCTCCCTGGGACATGGTTTGAATTTGTTCCAGCCATTCAAAATGGTCTTTCACTTCTTGGCAGAAGCTCACAAAGTTTCTTAGCTAAGCAAAGAGAGCACAAGTCTTCATTGTGCCTGGATAGAGACAGACACTGGTCATTTGATTATTGTTGTTGAGAACATAAATGACTGCAATGTTGCAAATGCCACTGGAGGAAGTGAGAGACTCCCTCATGAAGAGGCCTTGGATGCTATTTGTATCCAGAAGCATCCTGAGATGAAATCATAATTCTCTCTGAGTGACCATCCTCGCACTCTGACATGTTGCTTTTTAACTGCACTCAGGAGACTACTGCTGAAAGAAAGGCATTTCTTTATCTCCCTGCTAATATATTTTCCTTCTGTGGCATCAAGTTTTCCTTACGGATGCCTATGCTTTGCAATGATACTTACAGACTTGCCTTTGCAGACCTCAGGGAAGGTCTGTACCCACACCGAATAAAGTGCTTTCCATACCCCAAATTGCTAAAAAGCTGCACAGAAGAAGGATTATTCTCCAGACTTTACAGATAGTGAACAGAGGTTACACAAGTTCCTTGTGATTATTCTGGAAATCTGTAACAGAGCCAGGCCTTGGACCAAAATTTCTGGTGTCCCTGTGCCAGACTGCAACCACAGTCTGGCCTTTCTCTCTGAAAGTGCATATTTGTAGAGTTTTAAGGTCAGAGGAATGATCACCTTATCTAGGCTGACCTCCTCTGTGTCAAGTCCAAGAATTTCTTTGATCAAAGCATATTTTACAGAACAGAATACAGTCCCCATTTGAAGACACCAGGACATAGGAAATAATTTTACAACTTCCCTCTGTACTTTTCCAGTGGTTAATCATCCTTGTTGCTGACTTATTTTTCGTATGAATGAGTCTGGCTTCAGTTTGGTTCTTGTGATGCTTCTTTTCTGCAAGATTTAAGGGGCCTTCTCTATCTATGCCTTCTTCCTCTCCTTTCCTCAGACAACTTTTTCATGTGTCTGGAAAGCAGTCAGGTTGACAAATTACTTGATGCTGAATCCTGGGGATGTTTCTTCTACCTTCTTATGCCTGCCTTTGGTATTTTCCCTTCTCTTTCATAGTGCAATAATTAGAATTCTTAAAAAAATGAGGGGGGGAGAATGAAGGAAGTCAGCAAGTAATATTGTTTACTTCCAGGTGCAGTGAGGAACATGTAGCCAATGGAAAGGGATTAGCAGTGATGATGCCAAATTCTGCTCTCAGTCATATTTTGAGTGATACTTTGAAACTTGTGTCTGTTAGGTAAGGGACAACCTTTTGTTAAGTGGAACTACCAGATGAACACATGCTACCAGATACTGATTATGTGGGACTCCAGTCCTGATTTGAGAAGCCATTGTTGCAATGAGGCTGTTCCTCAGGCACACAGAACGTGCTGTGGACTATTTCTGATAAGAAGAAAGTCTCAGAACTTCAGGTCTTGTCTTTTTTCCCATTTACTGCAGACAATATACCACTGATATTACATGATAGTGTTTTCTTGTGAGCATTGGAATGATATGAAACACATAGTCGGGAAAAAGCTTGGGAAGGTCCACAAAGACGAAAAGATGAGGGAACTGAATTGTAAGTCATATTGTTCTGTATAAAACATGGGTGTAAGTGTCTGGGGTGTTAAAAAGACCCATTTTCCCACATGGATGTTATCTAGGTTGAGGTGATAGTCTGTAGTTTGTGTCTGTAGAGTCTAAGAGCCCTTATTCTGTCCAGAAAATAGCTCAGATCTAAAGATTTCAAGAGAATCCTCTGCTTTATCAGTGACTCAGAGCCCATTAAGCTGAGTGTGAGTATATAGACCACTAACGTTTGTGAAGTGTGAAAACAGAACACAACAGTGAGAAATGAGTCAATACCAATTAACCATAGTGGAAAACAAAGATGTGATGTCATCAAAGCTTCCAAGAAAAAGCCAGAAACATCAGAAAATGTAGAACCTTAAGAGAAAGAGCAGAAAGGTGGAAGAAGCTGAAGATCAATGTTTAACCTGTCTCAAGAAGCAAAAGAGCAAGTGACTGACAGCTGCCCATAAGCAGAGGCTCACTGGGGAATATTCACAGCAGTTTTGAGTCTGGGACAAAATTCAGACTGCAGGGCAGACTTCTCATAAGATTCCTAGTCTGTGTTACAGATATCAGTGCAAAAAGTGAATTCCAGAGAAATTAGGAAAGCAAAAGTTCAACCCCTTGTTTCCTCAGTGAAGCAACACTATTGGCTGTAGCTGTGTAGCTTTTTATACCTTTGTGATTTCAGATTGAAAGTGCCACTACTTGGATCTGGTACTTTATGAAACATGATCTAATAGAATTCCCAAATCAGCTAGAAACGGATAAGCCACCACTCCATTGCACAAGAGCTTCTCTGTTGTATATGACTACTACAAAACTTGTCACCACTCAGTCTATGTTCTTCTTAAATGCCAATTACACTTCTTTCAGGCTTAGCTTAAGTTTTTTTCTTTTTTTTTTTTTCCATATTGTGTACTTCTATAGAAAGAACATTTAGAATTCAGGCTTCCTAAAGAAAATCTTCCTAGAGGGAAACTTCCTAAAGGGAAACAGCATCTATTTAAAGTAACAAAACACAGAGCGTGTGTTGCTGGAAAACCATCCCATGCATTAAGAGACATTATTAATGGGGTACTTTATTTCTGTTTTCTTTCCAAGAATCTAAATCAAACTCGGGTAAAAGGGCAGATAAACCAAGGACCCTTGAAAAATTAATAGGAAACAATGAAAGCATCCACAGCTCCATCCCAAAGCCCTTAGTATATTGTATTCTCTACTAATGTTATAACCAACATGATTTTTATTGGCTGAAAATAGGGAAATAATGTTAGGAAAGTCACTACACTGACTTCAGGAAGCACAAAACAAAATTAAAGGGATACACAAAAGAATTCCCCTTAAAAGTGCATTTCTAATTCAATTTCTGCCTCTGTGTTTATCTCGTTATCAGACAAGGGAGAAGCAGTTGTCTCAAGGGAGAAGCAGTTGTCTCAAGGGAGAAGCAGTTGTCTCCTGATCTGTGGTTTTCAGACATGAGGTGGAAAACACAGCAGATGCTTGCTGTCCTGAATAGAAAAATCAGAGCTGGAACTGAGGAGGTGTTTCCAGTGTGCAGCAGAGTGCACAGGAGGCGAAGGCACTGGGCACTGAGGCTTAGAACCAACACCATGCCTCGCGTGCTTCACAAAGGA
The DNA here is from genome assembly GCA_013398055.1 of Ifrita kowaldi. Classification (NCBI taxonomy): domain Eukaryota; kingdom Metazoa; phylum Chordata; class Aves; order Passeriformes; family Cinclosomatidae; genus Ifrita; species Ifrita kowaldi. The sequence goes on along the minus strand of VZRS01000308.1, from coordinate 225,337 downwards.
CATAGATGTAAGTACCTCTCTGCAAGCACAGGAGCTGGGGCTGTACAAACCCAGAATTCCAGCTTGAAAGGCTGAGGTAAAAAATACGTGAGGAGTGAGTAAAGTCATTCAGTGAAAGTTATGAGTAGATTTTTCCTAGTCAGAGCAATTGGCTTTGGGTAAATCTTCTTAAAATTACCCCTGTTTCTGAGTATCTCACTGCTATGGGTTTGTTTTCTTGGTTTGAAATCCAGAAGGCAAAAGTAAGTAGGGGTTAAGAGGAGATTGCTACATGCTCTGGAGCTGCAGATGTGGCCAGTGTTGAGACAGGAATTTAAGGTCCAATAATCTACTTTTCTGTAACTACCTGTGATCTTATTTGTATTTCATCATGTCTTTCCAGAGTCCAGAAGTCTTTTGTAAATGGGTTTCACTGCTTCCTTTGGAGAGAACTAAAAGAAAAATTTATGGCCATGACCTCACATATTATAAATAGATTTAAATGGTAGCAGTGGGCCAACCTCAGGAGCTGACATCTAAGATACAATTGAGACTTTTGCTGATACTGACAGATGGTCCATGTTCTGGAATTTCCTTTGTGTGACACCAATTCCTTCATCCATAAAAGAATAGCAGAAAAGGAAGGAAATGCTTTGCTGTAATTTATACAGGAGAAAACAGAAAAAAGATGTTTGAGTACCATCCCAGCACAGGGGTAAATTAAATGAATATACACATAAAATTTACCTCTTTAGGGATGTCACGTCAGCATCAGCTCCTTTGTATAGGGAGGAAATCAAAACTAACATAATGCCACCTTCTGTCATGGCTTCACTTTCCATTAAGACGGTGCTGCCTTACTGGGTAAAAGGAGATAAAAATTCATCCTCTATTAATCAAAAACATTTTAGAATGTGACCCAATATCTGCACAGGTGAAACTCACAGTAATAGCCTGAGCAACATCAGATCCTAATTTAGGCATCTTCTATTATTAATTGTGGCAGGTTTGCTGGAGAGCACAGAATCATATCACAAAATCCTCTGGGTAACAAAGTCTTGCAGCTCTGTCTGAAGCAGCAAAGATGAGGAGGTTACAGGAGGACACAGCAGAGCCAAAGGAGGTCACTGGATGAGTCATTCGCACTCAGGTATTCACAGCTACCATTTCTTGGTTCCCATCACCACACAACACTTGTCTTAGCACATTATTCCCAGTTTTCTAAGATTTTATTTTAAAAGCCAGAGTGCAGGCTTTGGATGATCACAGACCAGCAATCGTGGTCTCTGAGACAGAGATTCACACAACCCAGCAAACTCCACTGGACGTCCTGCACCTGCATGGCCTTTCCTTGATATCCATGTCAGTCTGACATGACATGGTGTTAAATGAGATCAGGATAACAACAGCCATGGGATGTCAAGAAATTTGTGTGGTGTATAATCAAATGTGTGCCTCGAACAGGTAGATTCTCGCTTTATGAGATCGTGGGAGTTAACTTTCATTTAGGAGAAATAAACATTCAGTCAACTGAGGCCCTTCTCTTTTACATACAGATAGGCTCCTCTGTTCATCTGCATTCTATAAAGGCTTGTTGTTCTTCTGTGTTTATCAGATCTGTGATATCGAGGAGAACAGAAAACGTGTGTGATATCCGCCAGCTGGATTCCATCTGTCTTTTCTCTCTGGAGATGGAGTTTCAAAGGCTACATCCTATCTGCTGTCACACCCTCTCCCGACATGAGAAGCTAAGTGTAAAGTTTGGCCAAAGTGTTGGAAAAACTGTATCTCTTTTGTACATCACAACTATTTCCCTACCTACACAAAAGTAGCATTCTTCCTGTTCTGGCATGCAGGATGTATTGTTGCACCGTATCACAACTTTTTATTAAATAAGAGGAGTCTGGCCAAAATGATTTCAGAGAAAGCTGGTTGTGTTTTTTGTTAGGGTTTGTTGTTTTTTTTAACTGGACTCTGTGCACCTATGTGTGTGTTGGTTTGTGTACTGGAGCAGGGTCAGGGGGGGCTGTGACAAGTACAAGTACTGTTTGATTGCAGCAGAGGATGTGGTCTCATCACATTTCTGGGAGGGGAAAGAAACACCTACCTGAATAAAATCCCAGGTTTTTTGCTCTTGAGCTGATTGAGGCTTTGCCATTCACTTCACCACAAGCCCTAAGGGACTGAGAAATTTAAGTTTCTCAGGATAACACCCATGACGGAGCAGCATTACTGTAAGTCAGCAAGACTCAGAGGTGTTTTCTTGCCATAACAACTAGAGCTCTCTCTTCTTTGGGTCCAGCAGCTGCAGCATTTCTGGTAAAGTGCAAACCACATCAGAGAGGAGCATGAGACACCTTGGGTTTAGCCAAGGAGCTGGGAGGTGTTGGCCCGTCCATTCATTTCCCAGTAAGCAGCCCAGAGCAGCCATCCTTTCCCACCAGAGCCACACCACTCATGAAGCCACAGAGCACTGAGATCTGTGAAAGGCTGGGGCTGGTGCCCAACAGTCCTTCAGTAGCTTCCTTCCTCCCAGGTGTGAGGCAGATGTATGAGCAGGGAGGGAGCAGCAAGGGCCAGCACAAGCATTTGGCTCCAGACCTCCCCAGCAACTCCTCTTTCACCACCTGGGAGGGTTTTCCATATCTTTGCAAACCTTTTGTTAATTTACCTGCCCATTACCTTATACATTTTACGTGTGTATTCTTTCATATATTGCATGGTTGAAGGTTCTGGTCTCACAGATCAGAGGCGTAGGGAGAGTACTCTCTGACCAGAACATCCATCTCATTTTAGTGGAAACATAATTTCTTTGGGTTATTTTGAGGGGGACACATTTTCTTTGATGTTTAACCAGGTAATACCAAATACATGCTGAGACATACCATCCAACAGACTGCTAGTGGCCACATAAAAGCAAAAAAGGCCTTTGATAGCTGTACATTAGCTGTGCATCTATGGGTATTGCTTACTGTGTCCTGGTCCATGGTCACAGGAAGCAACATCTGCCCTGAAAATGCAATGAATTAAGACTGTCAGCAACTTGCACTGACCTTTCCATTGAACCTCCCATTACATTATGGATTCCTATTGAAAAACTAGGTCTGGTTACTTGTGCCAGTGCATATACAGACATGCACTGTTTATTTTGAAACTGCAGATAAGTGAAAATGAGCTTTGGTGGGTACTAGTTGGGAATTCCTAGGCATATATGATTTTTTTTGACTCGTGGGCACTCTTCTAGGAATACATAAGCTTGACTTCCACAGAATGCCCTCCATAATCAGAGTGGGACTGAACTTGTTTCAGTCATGTACAAATAAAGACCTGACAGAGGTGTTTGGCCTCCCCATAGGACCAGAAGAGATTTATAGCAGAACTGTTCCCCCATCCTGTACCCATCTCTGAGGTATCTGTCTCTGTAAACTACTTGGTTAGGTCTCTTAGATAATGGGTGTTAAGCTAATTGACAGGCTTGGGCCAAGCTAACACCTGTGACTGACTGCTTGATGACTTATGTGGAGAATTGGTGAAGCTTTCTCAAAAGGCTCCTCTGATTTCTTCCCTTGAACCTCACTATAGCACAATGATCTGAATCATAGAACCATAGAATCATAGAACCATAGAATCCTAGAAAGGTTTGTGTTGGAAGGGACCTTAAAGACCACCTAGTTCCAGCCTCCTGCCACAGGCAGGGATGTTGCCCACTAGATCAAGTTTTTTGGGGCTCCATAAAACGTTGAATCCACCTTCAGAAGTGCTGTGAAACTGAAAATCTCAGGCAAAATCCCATAAAAGCATAAAGTGTTGATTCCTGTATTTATGGTAGAGGATCAAATGACCTCTTCTGAGAAGGGGTTGTGTGCTGGAAAAACAGGAGGTCAATGTAGGGAGTTTGGGAAGGATTCCCACGGGACCTAGTCTCAGAGGCATAAAAATGCAAACAATCCTTGAAAAAAAGTATGAGTCAAAGAAGGATGGAAATCAAGCTGAGGAGCTCAGATAGCTCATGAGTAGTTTAAGCTCATGCCAGGCCCAGAGGCAACTCCTCAGTTGCCAGCACCGTTGCCTGCAGATTTTGCAATGGGTCCTACATTTCAGGATAGCTAGAACCCTACCTTGGATTGAGATCTTATGAGAATTGCTGCTGAAGGAGAATTGCGTACAGCAGCCTGAGGCACAGAAATGGCACCCAGTCTCTATCAGAATTTGCTCTGAAGAAGATAAGCTCTGGCTTGCCAGCCCTAGAGCGTGGTGTACAATCTTCTACGAACAGGTAGAGTGTTCATTGGCAAGGCAAGCTCCTCTGCAACTCCCCCATCTGCCTTGGGGCAGCACGTCTCAGCATGGTGAGTTTAATCTTCCTGCCAGTTTCAGCTCCAGGGTCTCTTCTGTCTGCTCGATAAAGGTTCTGCTTCTGGTCCTCATGGATGTCAGCTATTCCAACACACTTGTCCCAGAAGTTCCTCACCTGACAACGGCCTTGTGATACCAGCACATCTCACATGGATGTTTCCTGCCTTTGAGACTTGAAAAGCTAAACAGGAAACACAAAGAGTAGGAAGAAGGAAGGATTACTGTTAAGTGGTGAACCAGCATGTCAAGGGATTAGCAGATTCCCTCCAAGTCATCCAACAGGTCTGCAGGACACCTGGGGGCAGCATCCATAATTTCTGCATCTTTTTCTTGTTCCTTATGCACAAACATCTCTCCTCTCTGTTTTTGCTAACTGGAATGATGTTTCAGTAAAAATGATTATCAAATAAGCCATTGAACATCAGTCACACAATCTTTAGCCATTACAGACCTGTGCTAAACCTCTCATGGTGAGCTAAGTGAAGGCTGCAGGTCTCAGCAGGTGGGAACTGCTGGTTTACCCCATACATGGCAGAAAATACCTTCAAATTAATCTCAGCATTATGGCACTTAAATCTGCCAGGGGATCTCTGTCTCCCTAAATGCCGGCACCTTAATTGTGTTTGGTTTTGTTTTTGTATTTGGTTTTGGTTTTGTTATTTTTTTTCCATAAATACTCTCAAAAAATAACACTAAAAGGCTGACTGTGGCCACACAAGGTGCTTGCAATAGGACCATGAGTGAAGGCTTGTTCTTATGAGAAGATCTAATCATAGGATTAATCAGCCTGTCTTGATCCTTTTGTATTTCAGATCAAGACCATTCTCAAATCCTGACACAGCAGCTCTCAAAATGCAGCCTGGAGCTCAGCTGAATCCTTAGCTTTATCTCTAATATAAATAACAATGACTTAAATTTCTAGTCTAACCACTTAAAATAATACGAACTTAATGGACTGAAGACCTGGGGAAAGACAATGTGTTACATATTCCATTGTTTTCTTCAAACCGCATTTGTAAACAGTCATAAAATACACAATAAACAATTACCTTCAGATGCAGAGCCAAATGCTGCATCTTGTAACTCAAACCCACAGGTAATAGAAACAAGCTCTTACAAACCCATGGCTCTCCTTGGACGTGCAGGACCCCTCACTCTCTGTTCATGTGGCATTCACCAGCCCCTGGGATAACTTTTGAGTTGTCCTCAACACCTTACTTCAATTTTGCATAAATTCTGTTTCAGATATATAGAGAAAAGATCACGTCTGTTTTACACCTCTCTGTCACCTGCTTCTGGCTCTTAGAGCATGGTGAGCAGCAGTTATTGCAATGAGTGTCACTATCCATCACATCCCAGGAGAGGGTGTCCCAGAAATATACCATATAATGGCGATGGAATAAGCCCCTCAGATTAGAAACATGAAAAAACAACATTTTCAGTGATATTTGGCCCTGTTTGGAATAAATGCATACAAGGAGCTGATAACAGCCTCATTTCTCTTGTTTTTAGAACATTGCAGGAGTTAATATCTACAAAGGGGTTTTTTTGTTTCCATTTCTTGTTTCCTTACCACTTTCATTTAATAACACAGATCCAGAGCAGATCCATGTGAAGTCACACCCATAAAGGCACTGGGTACAATGGCCCATTCACACTGGCTATTTTCTGGTATTCTGATGCAGTAAATTGCTAAGCTCTACCTGAGTGGCCTGTGGACAGAAAGGATGTTGAGCCAGGTCCCAGAGTTAGGTTGTACTCTGCATGCAAAGAAAACAAGGGCAAATGCAGAGAGATCGGCTTGTGAATGAAAAACACAGTAAATGAAAGGAAGGTGTGACCAGCACACACAAGCACCTGGATGCTCATCTAACCTTAGGAGATCAGGTCATCCTGCCTTTTCCTACAAGAGACAGGAACGTTTTGCTATTTCTCTGGGAGTCCCCCAGGATCCTTGAACCCTTTTCTACTGCATTCCTACAAGCAGCTTTTCCTCAATCCTCCTTGTGAGTGACCCTTCTCTTCAGGAAATACAATTTTGCACCATGAAAGGGATAGCCTGGATATCGGCACATGGATGGAGCCAGAAAGCAGATCTCCCGAGAGCCTGGCTTAGTAGTCTGGTTGTTATCATCTGTTAATGCCTCTCTAGTAGCATTTTCATTACTGGTCCTGACCTGCATAAGCTACACTGAACCAGGAACAACAAGTTCACCTGCCTCTTGCTGTGCTGGCACTTGCCTCAGAGTCTTTCCAGGGTGTTAAACCATTAGAGTCCTCTCCTTCCAAACAGCAATAATGGAAAGGAGAATTAGCAGAGCTTGGACTGGAGTTTAATTCAGGATAAAGGTGCAGTGTTGGAGCAGCAGGGCAGGCAGCCAAGTGCTCTTTCATAACTGGGTGGGTACAGCAGTATATGTGGGAAGAATGGCATGCCTCAGATGTACTGCAGCACAGAGCACATCCAGCACAATGCTGGCTCAGCTCTTGCTGGCACCATCATCCTGTTGCTGCTGTTGTTTGAGGCTCCTGGGTCAGACACAGCCTGGGCAAAGGTCTTTTACCCCCCAGCCCCAAATACTGGGTGAACTCTGCATACAGATGTGTTCAGCTTTGTTGATTGCACCTTGGGGTTGTCGGGTTGTTGTCCTTTGAAGTGAATGTCCAAGCAGGTGGCCACAATGGCTCCTGGCCACAGTCCTCGCTTCCTTCCTGCTCAAGAATGTCCTCCATGACAAAAGCTTTCCATGTGTTGCTAGCCAGGATAGGAGAGGAAGCAGGAGAAGGTGTTTGGAGAGACACTGGGATGTTTGTGAGTCCACTCTCCACGGACTGGGTTGCGGCTTCACCTCCCATCCAACAGTGAATTGCACACTTAGAAAGTGCTGCATAAGGGTGGTGAATTTGAACAGCAGCAAAAACAAAATCTGGGGGAAAATACCTGCCTGCATAAGATCGGTGGAAAACCAGAGGGCTGTGACACTTACATGAGGAAGTGATTTTATACACAGCACAGGGGATGATGATCCTTGATAGATTCAGGATTTCCGTTCATTTCTCTATTAATTTCTTGCTCCTATAAGGAATAACTCATACACATTGTACCTTGATCCTTTGAGTAAACCCTCATCAGAAGAACTGACTTCTAGTTTTTGCACATCCATCTCAGAGTGAGCTTTAAAGGCATGTTTTCAGAAAGTCCAATTCTCCTTTGAAATGACATGAAGTTAGAAGGATCAAACAGATATGAAGTTAATGTACAGGGGAAAAATGTTCTGGAGCAGCTAGAAGGGTCCAGTATGATTGTTTTATATGGCTTTCTTCATGAGCTATAGGATTTTACCTGGCAATTTGTGAGGCCAGGGAACACTTTGATAATAAAATCAGATCATTCCCAGGCCTGACAGAACTGTGTGCCAAATGAGCAGCAGGCACACCTCTTCCATAAACCTTTGCCCCAATAATAGAGACAATGAAACAAGAATAAAGCCATCCTGTGACAAAAAGTAGAGCCTTTCACCACTGTACAGCCCTGTTTGTGGCACAAATGGAAGGCTGGAAAGCAGCTTTGAACACAATCCTTACATCTAAAGGTTGCTCCAGCTCGCAGAAACCCTAAGTGTGGCCCAGGGCTACTCAGAGAGCAGCAGTGAGTACATGGTGAGTGCATTAGGGAAAATGTTGTTTTCACTCACCCAAAGCAGCTTTTCTATGGAGACTAAAGCTCTGTGGCTTAAGCTGGGATTCAATTCATTCATCCCTAACCATCTAGCCAGAACCAGTCACCCAGTCTGTCTGTAGCCCATGGAGAAAGGCAGGTAGCGGCTTAGATGTTTCCCTTGGGAGAGGATGATTTACCATCTGGATGTGTCTGTCCTTACAGGCGTAGCAGGACCATACACGACTAGGTTGGGTTGAAAGGCAAATGTTTAGATGAATAGAGACTATGAGATAATTCTCAACCTGAAGTGCCGTGCCAGAGTGCTGCATTATTTTTGATGAGGTTTCAAGCAAGCTAGAAGCTGATGCAAAACTTCACCCCAAAATGGAGCCTTTAATGCCACAAGTTTTCCTCAACACCTTGGGAAAGTCACTTTATTGTGGTTTTTAGGAAGACATCAGATAGGCTCTCAATCAGATCAGTTCAACTTCATCCACCTTGCAGAGCAGAGTACTGTCACTGAGCCGAAGAGTCCTGCTGCTGACACAGTACTGATCTCCCTGCTCTTTACAGGACCTGCCTCTGCCATTTCTAGGGAGTAACATTGTGTTTTCACTTGAGAAACAGCAGGGAAAACAGACTGTGGGAGTCCTTGGTTCAACTCGCTGCTCAGCTGGGGGCAGTTCAGATTTTCCACCACTGGAGAGCCGTGGGCACAGCTGCTTTTCAGACCCACCACTTCTTCCTCTGATCTTGTGCTTATATCTAGAAAGGGACCACAAAATTCACATGGTTTGACAGATCCTGGAGCAGAGGGGTTAGGGTATTACTGGGGGAGACGACAAAGAACATGTGCCCGAGGAGCCACCTACGTGTTTTGCATTTAAATCCTGGGGGCAGGGGTGAGAGGGATCCGCTCAGTGTATCAGACAGATCCTCTAGGAGCTAAACCTCACTATCTTGATTAACAGCAGGGGATGATAGCTGGATTTCTGACAGACCCATCTGGAACATCCATCACAAAAACCATAGTTTCATTCCCCAAACTCATGTTGCTCAAGAAAGTCCTGCTGGTTGCTGCTGGGGAAGCCTCCACAAGCTAAATCAGAGGGGTCTGTGTCAGGAAACTCAATAAATTTACAGCGTGGCTCAGCACCTTTATGCATGATTTTACTGGCCTCTTTCCTACACAAACAGTATTTTGATGAATATTTGGCTTTTGTGATATTTATTTAGAAAGAAAGATTTCCTCTGTCTTAAAACTATTTAAATCTGACTTCCCATTCAGACCACTAATCTGATATAGAGCAGCACATGGACTTTCATCCAATGCCAAAGAACTGAGAACAAAACAAGGTATCTCTGAACTGCAGAGAGGGGCAGTGTGGGGACAGGCAAATCCTCTTGGGCTCTGGAGCTTACACAGGCTCAGGGAGTTTTACTTTGCACAGTCTGCCTACAAACTGCACCATACAGCATCTGTATTTCATCTTTAATGAGGGAGTCCTGCCATTTCAGTTCTGATTTTTTAATGCTTCATTTCTGCAAGTAAAACAATGTCTCTTTGCTTGCACTGTTTGAAACACATGAAAAAAATGGTCAGTGGGAACTGGAACTAAAATTGCAGAATTAACCTCATGTGTACTGTAACTCTGTAAGCTGTAGGAAGAGCAGCCTGAACAAACAGCAGCAATAATGCCTGGGTTAGGGCCGGAGAAAGATATTGAAGCTGACTTGACAAAAGATGCTATTGGCTATTTCCCTTTTTGATTATTATTGAAAATAAAAAACTCCTGAAGTTTTGTGTATGTTTTATGTATGGCAAAAGAAGTTAACCTCCTTTCTTGCAGTTTAAGTGGATTTGACACTTGAGGAGGGGTCATCTGGTATTTTTTTCATTTGTCTTCTCCCCACATTATGAATTAAATACAATGCTTCTTCCCTCTCTCCTCCTTTCCTTGAATGTTCCAAGCATTCCTCTTTTACCAACTCTGATTTTTTTTGTTATTTGGTGGCTTGCTGTGTTGTCAGTAATGTACCAGTCCACATAAATTTAAACAGGTCTAATAATACTGGAGGGTGCCTGTTGCTGCTTTTGAATGCTTTTTTCCCCCCTCTAAAAGGCCCCATTCTTGTGATTACCTTCTGCCTGGTCACTGTGTACAAGCCAAGAGCTCAGCAGTGTGGGAGTGTGACAGTCTTGAGACATTTCCACAGCACCCAGGGGCAGTAAATTAAGGTTGACATGACCCACCAAGCACATGGCAGCTCCATTGTCAGAGCTCGTCTAACAGCAGAGATTGAATTTCACACTATGTTTGATATTAAATCTCTCCCAAGCACAAGCTGACTTGACTGGGTAGAAAAGACATTCGAGGATCAACAGTGAGGACCTTGGCATGGGAAGGTGCTAAATACTCTCTGCCTTCATTTGAAGCATCCCCTTGCAGCCTCAGCCTGAGCTCGGTGCACAGAGGATACTGAGGTTGTGTCTGCCCTGTCCCTTGTTCATGTGCCACCCCAAAACCAGCAGCTGCACCGTGTTCCTGGTCTCATTCCCACAAACTCTCCCTGCAGTGTTCTCACTGTCTCTCCCCTCGGGATATGTCAGGCACCACCTTCCCATCCCTGATTCCCTGATCTCCTGTGTCCCCTCACCTTCTGCAGTGTCCCAGTATTGTCTTACTTGCTGTGCAGCCAGAAGGAGCACATGCTGCTCTGCTGGCCATCCCAGCCTGGCCAGTTGGCCAGAAGATGGATCCTGCTTGAAAGCAGCGAGAGGTCACCTTTGACTTGAGCCAGGCATCTAAAATAAATAAGTTGTTTGAACTCTTCACTGGTGGCACAGGAAAAGCACTTTGTGATAGGGAGATTACCTACTTTTAAGCTGGTAAAATGCAGTGCTTTAAACTCTACATACAAATTATTCTGAAACTGAAATGAAATACTAGACTGAAAGAGTCCAGTCAGGAACCAGATACAGAAAATCAGAGAATCATAGACAATCATAGAAAATCATAGAATGAGAGAATCATTTAAGTTGGAAAAGACATTTAGGATTGTCTAGTCCAACGACAGAATTACAGAATCATTTAGGAAAATGGACGTATATACAAAAATTGTCCCATTACAGTCTCCTTGCAGCCCTCATGAAGGCTCTTTCAAATCTCTTTCAAGTCTTTCATCTCTTTCAAGTCCTGTGAAATCCAGAGCTTGATTAGTGGGCTACTCTAATTACATTTGATTAGCAGAGGCTTGATTAGTAGTTCACATTGGATATCACAAGCTGTTACTCCGGGGATTTGAGGTATGGGGATACCTACGACTCATCCAATGGGTAAATGCAGAATTTCCAGTTCCATTACAATTGGTGTGTGCTGGAAAGCCAGACACCAAATCAACATTTCACAGACATCTGTTTGTGCCTGAAGATGTAGATGTGTCCTTGGATTCCTTCGCAGTCTTTGTCGCATGTCTAGTTGATGCTTTTCAGGAAAACTTGTTAACACAAAATATTCAGAGAGTTTAAATAGCTCAACCTGAAATAGTCCAATGTGCAATTTTGCTCACAGGGTTTTAAGGAAAGAAAAGGGCGTTTGAATCAATTTGCATAACTTTTCTCAGAGGACACTGCGTCTCTCCCAGTTATATGATGTTGGGATGAGGATTTTCATTTGTGCAATACTAAAATACTTTTCTGTCTCTAGAAAGGCCACCAATCTTGATATGGAGACAATATGAGATGGAGAAATGACTGTTTCTCTTGCCACTTTTTGCTTCAAAGGTTAGTTGTCTTCACTGTTAAAACCCAGACTTCAACATCAGCTTGAAACCATCTGGCTTCAGCACTTAGACTCTCATTAAGATGTTCTCCATAAACTGAGAGAACACTATAGAGTTTGGTAGTTTCTCCATGAGTGGGTATATACCTCTTGTAACCAATTCAACCACTTCACTTCCTTTGGGCTCACTGAACAGATAACTTTGTGTCTCCCAAATGTTTTGCCTGTGGAGGCATTTTCTTTAATCCTCAAATCATTGTAATGGTATTCCTGTCAACTATAGGCACCGAAACTGAGTATGTTTTTACATTGTTGGGGTAGAATTACCTCTGTATTTAAAGTGTTTCTGGTCCCTACTAACCCCTTGGATAAACCATGACAGCAGAACTCAGTCTGATGAGTTTTCCCACAATGGCCTCTAGATAATTCTGAACTAATTTTTTTCTCTTTTCCTCCATGTATATACTGCATTTGGCTGCATTACAATACATTTTATCAAGACATTTATGCTTCTGGTTGACCAGGCAGTTCTAATTCCTGGCTGTACTACCAACTTCAGAGTTTTCCCCAAATTTTATCAGCAAATTTTTTTTCCAGTTTCATTCACAAAAAGTTCTGACAAATACTCAGATGGTTCCTATTGCTATGTGTTATTTCCAGAAACATCCCTGTTTAATAACCCCCACTAACAGAGTCTTTTGGGGAGCTGTCAGCATGAGCTAGTTCTTATGCTCTTTAAAGTGCGCTGACTACTGTGTTCCCATAACTCTCAGTGATCCCAGTGGAAACTGGAATCCTCAGCCTGGTCCTCAAGGCAATGGCAAAGAAATATATTAACAATTCTGTTGGATATTAAAAACACATTACCCCACTCTGGGATCTGATCGTAAAGGCTGATTGGCTAAGCATGAACAAAAACTAAGGCTTTCAGGATTTTTAAAATACTTTTCTTAGTAATTTTGGTTTATTTATCAATACACATTTCAAATATTTTTAAACTCCTTGCAAAATGTCATAGTGCATGCCATAACAGGGGGATCAGTACACCAACAAATATGTTCTGCATAGTCCCTCCTTTCTGTAAAGGTTCCATTCACTGGGTTACATTAAAATAACTGTACCATTGTGTTCCTTTAGGCAGGCCATGGTTGGTGTTTCACTCCCTGGGTGAGGACTCTGCTCTGGGAAAACTGACAACATGAGCACCCACGCTGTCAGACTCTTATGAGGCCCCAAAACAGACTTAACAGAGGAGGTAGTTCTGGGAATGTCCTGCTTCTACACAGCTTTTAGGGTGCCTGGGACCGACTTTTCCTTAGGTACCAAAAGCAGCCTCTGGACTGTGTCTCTTTACCCCAGGCCACCTGGCAAAGCACTGAGGAAATGAGGTTGCAGATGTTCCACAGTCCTTCACAATCTGAGACTTTCTGTCTGTTCAGGGAGCAAAGCAGGCTCATAGAAGGATAAATTTAGCTGGATACATGGCTTATGTGACTAAAATAACTGCACACATGTATATTGAGAGAGAAAGAGGTGCATATACATGTACACACATAGGCTGATTTCTTTCTTTGAGGCACTTTGTCTACTAATTAATTACCAAATAAAGGCTGTGCTATTCAGTGATTCAGTTTTTTTCACATTTTCTAGTTGCAATCTACTCTGAGTCTCCCCAAGGGTCCTACACGAGCACTGGATTACTCACATTAGCTTAGGCAGCAGATACTCCTGGAGTGCACTATGCACCAGGGAACAGAAATATCAGCTGAACTGAAGGGAGCAGTGAGGTTTGCAACAGCATCCACACTGGGAAGCCCAGGATGAGCATAAGATAATTTGCATTTTCTTCCAGTTCCAGAAGAAACTACTTGCCATATCTTCAGCTGACAGAAATCTGTGCAGCTGCATTGACTTCCAATTGATTGACTTCAAGCAAACTCCGCTGATCCAGGTGATGTGATCCCTTACAATGAGAAATAAAAATGGTCACACATCTGCATGCCACACCATCCACACCCCTTCCAGCAGCTGCACAGTGGCAAAGCACACCAAAACTCCCAGAGGCACTTGGAAGATAACAGTGGCAGGAGGTTCCCAGCAAACTCTTTACTAGTGAAACACGAGCCACTGAGATCCATTTTTGCCTCTAGGTTTTCATTGGATCATAGAATAACTGGAGTTGCAAGGAACATTTAAAGGTCATCTAGTCCAAGCCCCCTGTAATGAGCAGGGACATCTCCAACCAGATCAGGTTTTCCAGAACAACCAAGGTCCTTGAATGTTTTCAGGCAGGGATTGTCTATGACCTCTCTGACAAACCTGTTCCAATGTTTCACCACCCTGCTTGTAAAAAGCTTTTTCCTTAAATGTAATCTAAATTCACCCTCTTTTGGTTTAAAAGCCCCTTTATGTTCTTGGTGTTTCTTAGTGGCCACTGGTCCCATCCTCCACTTTCAAGCAGGGCTTTGTCTGTGGTGCAAGATGAAACTCTGACCAAAGATGGGCTGGCTATGACTATGTCATTACTCTCTTTCCAACTGCACACCAGCCCAGAGGCAGCCTAAACCACCCATCAGTGCTGAAGATCAGACAGATGAGGGCTGCCTCCAATTTCACAGATTACTAGGTTCACAGTAACACCCTTTGTGAAATCAGTGCTGATTTCAAACAACCAATAACGAACAGCAATACCACCATTACCTGCACCAGTTGCAACAATGGGAAAATATTTGCTAGCAAATGTATTAGGAAGTTTTTGGCCATGTGGCTTGGTTAATTTACTTTTCTGAACAGTATCATGGACACTATGACAAAGTTGGATTAAAAAATATTGAAAACTGAGTACATAATAAGGAGGGCATGTAACTGATCTGCAGAGACTGCCTTTGCATCTCATCGGTAAGTTAATAAATGAGAAATAAACCCCATGTAACTAAGAAAGAGAAGAAAAAATGAAGGCAAGAAGAGTAAAAGAAAAAGAAACCCTTGAGCTAAGAAACCTGGGTCAAGAAATCCAACACTGCAAGAACAGAAAGTGCTTGGATCTGTATTTTTGATCAAGGCAAAGGTGACGTGCCAGGTCTGGGCTGGGACTAAATTCAGATAGAAGTAATAATAGAAGCCAGTACTCAGGAATGCTGGATTTGGCGTTCTGCTGAGATTTCATTCACAGCAGTGTGCATCAAAGTGAGTACCCAGACAGTGCACTGATGGAAATTGGTGGACCCAATGCAGTTTTTTTCATTCACAGAAATACATAGCAAAGCAAGTACTCACACAGCATGCTGGTGAAAATTAGTAGAGCTAATGCAGTTCATATGACGCGTCTGACTAAAAGAAATATTACTGGCACCACAGGATGTCACCTGGGGCTTTTAATTCCTAACTGGACTCATTCAGACTGGCAGATCTGTCTCGCTGGGCTTTATACAGGTGTTTTTCCACTTCTGGCTGCTATTTTTCCCCAAGAGGACGAGGGCCAGGCCTCCACCAGCCTCCCTGGGCGCAGGGTCAGTTCTGGGGGCACGTGGGGATGCAGAAGAAAACTTTTACTCAGCCAAGCAACATTCTGGCCTCCAGCTCTTGAAAAAGTTTCCACTGTCTGCCAAGCCCTTCAAACTGCCCAAACACTTCGGAAATTACAGTATCTCATTTTGCTGGCAGTTGGGAAACCTGTTTCACTGCATTAACTGTCAGAAAACAGAACACACCTTTGCTGGGGAAGGATATTTTGTCTCATTATTATCGAAGTGCAGAGTTAGACGCTGAGTAAAGCTTTGTGGTGTTTCACTCAGGACTCCCCACGAGGGCCCTATATCCAAAGGCAGCACAAGCACACTTCTACATTTTTGTCTAGGCTGAACACCTACACTTGTACCAACTATAGAGCTCTGGCTTGTGTCTCCCACCCACAGCTCACATTTCTCTTGGATTAGTGTTCTCCCATCAGTGCTATTAATGCAGTCGCATCAGGAGATCCAGTTGCTTTGTGGCCTGGAAGGCCCTTAGCCATTCCCAAATTAAAGCCCTCTAGGCAATAAAATAGTTGGGCCCTAAGGATTTTCTTGGAAATGTGCTCTGAATGAGCAAACAGAAAAGAAATTAGTGCTGTGTTGATGCTCCTGGCTCTAAGATCACCTTTTGCTTGGTTTACTAACAACTAATATGCACTAATGGGAAGCTAAACCAGCTTTAAAAAGTCTTTGTCACATGATGTCTCTTAATATACCCAGTTAGTATTTCCAAGGCACGTATCTCTTTTGCAGCTGGAGGCTCCAGTAAATGTCCTGAGCCATTTTACACACATTTAAGACACACTTTCCTCACCATCCATGCTAGAGAAATCTGGACTTAAAATTCCACTCCATGGGAGAAAATTAATTTCAAACCACGGGTGCCACATGCTGGTCCCATGCTCAGAACAGGAGGGCAGGACTGGTATTTGGTCATTAATCAAACCTCCCCTCCCTGGATAGGTGCTGGCTGCATGGAGAGGATCATAGTACGTGTAATTTAATAGGTGGGGGAAGAAGGCAAGAAGAACCAGCTCTCCAGCCTGGATTTATCTGACCTTGGTTTAGGTGTGGGAAATATATAGATGCCAGCCTGTCTGTGCCCATAAAAAGCAGTAGTCTGAGCAAAGCAAAGTTTTCTTCTCCCTCCAGATATTAGTTCAGCTCACCAAGACCTGAGTCATAGATTTGTCTCTACCTCCATTTATTATGAAAAGAGCCCATGGCAAATTCATTCCTAACTCACACATGTTAGCAAGGTGTCTGTGTTTATATGGGCAAATATATGGGATGAAGCTATATTTGGATTTTAGCCATGAAACAACTAGGGACAGACCCTCTTATGTGGTCAGTCAAACTCATCTAGTATGTAACTGTTGTTCTTGCTCTGAATAAACATCCAGCAATGATGAAAGTCCTCATCACACCAAAGTGCTCTTTTCAAAGGGAATTGCAAAATCTTTTTCCTAACAGAGTCTCTAAACATACAGCCTTAAACTTACGCTTGCTGAAATCAATTACAGAACTTACAGGTGACTTTCTTCAAGGCTACTTGAGGCCCATAAACTGCTATGCATGGCAGAAAACTTCTTGAACACTGGCTTGGTTCAATGATTTCTCTTCCTTGGTTCCCCCTCCCGTCAAGGGCTGCTAAGCTCAGAGAAGTTTTTAACAAGCTGACACCTCTGAATGCACATTCCTGCTTGCCTTCCCAAGGTGCTGCTCCCTATCTTTTGGTCTTGTGAAGCCAATTTATGAAATGTAAAGAAAATAGCAGACAGTATCAAGGGCATCAGTAGGTGTTAATGTCCCTGCCCAGCTTCCCCTGAAACCCGCCCCCACAGTCTTGCCCATGTCCCAGGGCCCCATTCCAGCTCAGCCCGGGGCCATCAGCACCAGCCCCAGTTGGTGACAGTCCTGTCTCCAGCCTCATCGCCATTTGCTCCTGCCTGGACCTTTGAGAGGACCTTGGACTTCGTGCCCCAGGGCCACCTCTCTCCATATGGAGAAGATGCCTGTTTGATTCCAAATTTGGGTGGGCATTGGTCATTCAATATGTTGAGTGTTTTCTGGATTAAGCTGAGGTTACCTAAAATCTTTTTTAAAAAATTAAATTACATTTTTCATTGGTTTTCTTCTTCGGCCACTGTATCAGAAGTGACCAGAAGAAGAAGCAGAGCGGCTAGGAATCTCTATTCAGAAATCACCTTGAAGATGGATAATTCTGTGGCTTGAGGGAAGACAGACAGGGGTTGGGCTCCATCCTTCCCTGAAAGTTAGGAATGGGGATGACGTTATGACTGATCCTATTCATGGGATTTGAATTAACTGCATTGTTTTTATTTTGTTTGATTATTTACGTGTGCAGGAAGCTTAATTTCTGGGTCATGCAGGTGAATAAGGTAGAGATTGTAATGTCTCTGGGAATGGTGGTCACAATATTATCCAGGTGCTCAGTCTGGCCCTGACCTGCACTACCAAAGGGCAGCATTATTTGCAGGGACGGGAGACAACATCCAAGCCAAAGCAGGAATTGTATTCCAGAAGGTGATGGGAGAGGGCTAAACTAAAACACCGATCTCAAACCCCATGCCTCTGCCCTATGAATAATACCAGGAGTATGTCCATGAACTCCTAACTGCACTCTTTAGCCTCTAGAAATACCAACACCTCCCGTTACGCCATGACCACACTGAAATAATTCCTGCAACTTCTCAGCATCAGCACTAAAGCACCCATCACCCCTACACCACCTGTGGTGACTGAATGTGCCTTATAAACATCAAAACACTTTCCAGCATAAATCTCTAAAGGTCTGCAAGAAACTATTTAACAGCTCCTCTCACTTCTGGCCTCCTGCACTAAGAAAGGGAAGTGGCAATAGATGTTGTTTTTGTATTTATGTTCACTAGTGGTAGGTCACAAAACTGGCTATGAGGCCTATCATGACATACCATAGGCTACTTTCTAATCAGTTCATGCACATCTCTCTGTTACCAGTGAACAGTTAGCTAAAAATGTCCTTTGGCCTCTGCCTGCCTGGAAAATCCATCTTACTTTTAAAGTCAATTGGAAGTTGTATCTGGAAATCCTTGGATAAGTTACTCTTAGGGTAGTGTTTTCCGGCGTAGAAATAAGCTGGCTAGGAAAATATTTTACTCTCCATAGGGTCGTTCACTCCTATGTACAAAATATAACTCATTCTTTTATGGGAACAATTGCCTCTAGAAATGTGAATCATTCATGGGTGGTGCCTACAGCTTCAGTCTTGAAAGCAATCAGAAACGTGAGAAGGTCCCGGGCTGAAATGGGGCTTGTGCATAACTGAAATGAAGCACATCAAGTGATGGTCACTGTGCCAGGCACACATTCCTCAGGGGGCAGAAATCCAGAGCCACCAGCACCACCCCACCACAAGTGCCCCAGAGCAGTTTGCAGCCTCACAGAAGGGCTGTGAGCTGCTCAGCCACTGAGCACCGAGTAACTTGGGGGACCCTCATCCGGGATAATCTGCTCTGCTATTTGCAAAACCCGATTCCTTCTCCTTCTCATTACTTCACGCCACACTGGCCATCCAGTTGAAAAAACCTGGCCTAAATTGTAGGGATTTTTAAAAGTTTTCAAAAGGCGAATAATTTGGGATTATTTGAAGCCTTTTGCAGAGTAAATTGCAAGCAATTCCTCCCACTCTGACAATGCTTTCCCAGAACAAAGACAAACATTTGGAACTGTTGGTTCATATGTGCTGTAAACCTTCAACACTGGGATTGGAGAAATGCGCATGGGCTGGAAATAAACCCCGCGGGCTGAGTGGTATCTGGAGTGAGCTGCAAGCCAGTTCACTTCCCATGGAATGTTGATGTAACACAGAATGAGGGGCAAAATCTGCAACGGGGAACACTTCCTTTGGCCACAGTCTTGAACAGCATGTGCTGAAAGGAAGTGACATAAGCAGCTCTAAGAAAGTCTGGAAATAAGTGGTTTTCAGCTGCATCCAAACACAGAATTATTTAGTGCTTTGTTGCTCTGTGCATGTGCAGGAATCACCAAGGAAGCCAGTACAATAGATCAACACGACACCTGAGGAGTTCAGGCAGGGGTCAGGGAGTCACTTCCACCATCTTCCCCAGGAATTCCCCTTATATAAATCAAAAAAGTTCAATCTCCAGCAGTCTCAGTATTTAAAATATGCTCAGCACCAAAGACAAGAACCCGAAGCCCACAGTTCCATGCTTCAGTAGGTTAATTTTGTAGATGTGCCTATACCGAGACCAGGTTCCTCCAGGAAGCTGCCCTACTGCCTCAATCAGAGCATTTGGTGGGCCTGTTAAAAAAAAAACCAAACAAACAAAAAACCCAGACCCCAAAAACCTGCTTTCTAGAATCAGAAACCATAAGGCAGAGAGTTCCACTTTATCACTATCTGCCTAAATATATAAATAATCCAAAATCTGAAGTGTGTGTTGGACAGCACCCTCGGGCTATCATTTTACACCCAGCTGTTATTCTCAGAGGATTCTCAGTAAATCCAGAAATAGACCCAGCCAGGAGTCGGGAACAGGCTCAGAGGAGAATGTCGCCATATGGCAGCTCCTGACTCTTGCATAAATGTATTGATTAGCTGAACCAGCTTCAGGATGTCTCTATTAAGGACAGCAGCGTCAAGAGGAGACATAAAATTAACAGAAAGATGAAAGAACACCTGAACTCGCTGTTCTTTTCCATTTAAGTATCTTCTTGTCCAATGTATGACACCGATCGCCTGAGAAAATTTGTCAGTTCAGTTTAAATCTGAAGCTTAAAGACAATTCCTAAATAAAAATCAAACATAATAATAATATTTTATTGCTATGACAACCCAGAATAGCACATTAGCAACCCAAATGACAATATTCTTCCTCCTCTTGCATTGACATTGGCAAGGAAAGAAATTATGTTGGAGTTTTTAATATAAGTTTTCAAAAGGGAAAGATGATCGCACATTAAAACCCACCATGAAAATAGAATCCTCAAAGAGAATTTTCTTTAGCTGTTTAAGCAGCCACTGTGTGGGTTTTGAACTGTGTGCTTTAAGCCAGAAAGGAACCTGCTGCAAAACAAGTTCTCCCATTCACTTGTGTGACCAAGAGAAAAACCACTTTATCACAGTCACAGAATGATTTGGGTTGGAAGGGAGCTTAAAGATCACCAAGTTCCAACCACCTGCCATCAGCAGAGACACCTTCCACTAGACCAGGTCACCCAAAGCACCATTACTGTCACCAAGACCAGTCCAAGACCAGTTCGATGGGGAGAAGAGCTGCAGACTTTAACTTGGTCTGGGACACAGAAGTCCTCATTGTGTCCTCTTTGGTGACAGGTGACACACCTGGAGCAGTGGGTCACAGGAGGGGACAGCTGCAGTGGGCCAGCTGAATGGGACAGGGGATGGAGCCAAAACGTGGGGGCCCTTAAAACAGTGTCCCGCAGCTCAGAATCTCATAGGGACCTCATCGTGCTCTGACAGAGCCAAGGAGGAGCTGGTCAGGATGGATCAAATGGATCAAATGGATGTCAACCACCAAAAGCCACTCACTCGGAGAGTGAGATTTAACAGTACTGGGATGATAAAGAGGCCAAAAGGAAAGACATTTTGATTTCAGAAATAGGTTAACCATCAGGTATTAGGCTGCACATTCCCTCACCCTTCATTAACAGAACAGCCTCTCTCAAAGAGGCAAAATGTCCTTTTTCTTGCTGCTGTTCCTACTGCATTTGAGCCCTGAGGACCCTGTGCAAATCTGTATTGCCCCCCCCTCCCCAGCAGTCTGGGGTTATCTAGAGGCAAAGACAGAGCACCTGGTAGGTCCACATAACAAAATCCATCCTTGGCACAAGCCAAACTCTACAGGAAAACCTTAGCGTGGTGCCCAGGAATTTCCTCACACAACTTCACAACAACAGCAAAGGGATACATTTTTCTCCATTTTCAGTGTGCCTGGATGGCTTATCATGATGTTTCAGACCCAGAGGTAGGATTGGGCCTGGGGTTTGGTTTTGGGATTAGTTTGTGCTGGACATTCCTCTCCATGAATAAAGAATGAGCATCCCAGCATGGCACCAAGGAGCTCTGTGCTGTGGCTGATCCCAGGCTTCAGATGAGGGGATAAACTCAGGTTTTCAATTGCTTGGGACTGTAACTGCTGTCTTGCACTTCTGGAAAAGCTGAAGCTGCTCACCAGGACACCAAGCCAATTTCATAGCTGGGTGACCACTGAGGAAGTATGAAACAGCAAACAAACTCATCCTGAAAAGTTTTCTGTATTGCATTTTGGGTTTAAAATGCTCGTACAGAAAGTTCTGTTAGTTTAGAGAGTTGTTGGCCGAAACGGATACATTTTCCAGGGAAGTCAGCCAGTTTTTAAAGGAGGCCAAATCTGTTTCCACATGGAAATTGGCTCATTTTTGGAGTATAGATGAGTTTTTCATAAAATATATTAAATTCCTTCCCCCTCCCACAACTGTATACACTTTCATACATGTTGATGGGAGAACTGCTATTCCACCATCACAGGGAAATGCAATTTCAAAAGTGCAATATTATGTAATTAAAATGCCAGTCATGTCAGTGTGGATGAAACCAGGAAAAGAGAGGGAAAAAATCTGGAAAACTAAGATTATCCAATTCAGGCAGCCCTTGGAAATGCTTTTTCAATCTACCTAAGCTCTTCCAGAAGCTGTACATGGGTGAAGATACTGTCAACATTCTTGTTCTTTCAAAAAATAATCAAAGCCTCAGCAATAGAAAATAAAGTTAGGAAAAAATCCACAACCCATGATATAACTCTTAACAACTGCATGGTATATTGCCATTAATTAGCAAAAGGCCAGTTATACAACTTGTTCAACTTTAATAGCCCTCATCCTGAGACCATTTAACAGCAAGTTTGTTCCAAGAAGCACACCCTCCTCAAGAGAGAGTATCATGGAAAAAAGAAAGATGTTTTTCAATACATACTGTACCAAAGGACCAAGATGTGCCGAAAAACACATAGCATGTACCAATGCCTCTCTCTGAAGTGTCTGCCATTTGGAATATTGTCATTTAAATACTTTGCCTGTTTAGTCTATTTTGAATGGCTTCATTACAGGACTGCAGGGAAATTCTCTGGAGAAACTGGGGAAAAAAAATGTTTTGGAAAGTATTTCAGATTCAGAATTGTCAGAATGCCCCATTTTAACCTTTTCTATGAAAGAAAAAAATCACTGCATGTTGACACACAGATTTGTATTCTACAGTACATATCTATAAATAGATAGGAAATTCATAGTAGCTTGACTCAAAAATATGTGGCTTAGAAATGATCAAAGAAGATCTCAGGTGGTCTGCATTAAATGCTAAAGGAGAAATTCTGTCAAAAAATGTCAATATTTTGTCAATTTACATGAGATGGAAACCCAAGTCTTGCCCTCCTGTAATCTTACACATCCTGGATCAATTGCATCTTTAGTAAAGGAGATCCTAGTGCTTGATTGACGGGTGTGAAACCTTATTCCAGATAAGCTTGACACTACAGTGACGTGTAATCATGGCACTCACGACCATGCTGGTTATGAGGAAGAAAGCTGTGCAAACAGGTAGGAATCCCAGTTGATCCAGCTCATCTCTTAAAGAGAAAGGTCATTGCTTCATTCAGGTATTCACTAAATATAGAAAATGTTCAGGAAGCCAAGAACTTTGATCTGGAAATACTTGTAGGTTTGGTACTATGAAAGGATGAGGGAAATGTTTAAAAATGATTGAGGGAAACAGATGTTTGGCTTCTCCATCCACTGCCACTAAATCAGTCACTGGCCCAAACTAGTATTTAACACAGGTGTTTTTCCACAAAGATAATCCTGCTTTCATTCAGGACATTCCTCTTCCAATAAAAGTCCATCTGCTTGCCTAGCTTTAGACAGCAGAATAAATTTTGGCTTGTCCAAATGGATCTTGCAAGGGGGTCTCTGCACCAAGGCTGAGAGAACCACATGCTGCTTAGTGAGAAATCACAGAGCTGCTCACAGCTTGAGCTGTCTGAGTCACCAGCTGATGAGAAACTTGATTTTTTGCTTGATTTTTTCCCCCTGTTCTTTTTAAAGGAAACTTTAAAAAACAAATAAACCCTACAGGCAAGCAAGCAAACTTTCTCATTTCATAGGCACCTCCTCTGAGCCATGGTTAAATACACCACAAAATCCATTTTCTCATGGATTTTTTTCATTTATTTCCTGCTTGCCTCCTTTTGTTTTTCCACAGGCATTAGTGTCATTTTCTCCTCCTGCACACAGGCTGTGAGCATTTAGTTCATTCTCTCTGACTTACACAGTAAAGGGCTACCAACTGTTACGTGCCTCAGCAGCTGCATCCAATTCCTGTCTGCAAACAAGAAGCCACACTGAGACAGTTTTTGCTAAGGGAAGGTGATAGCAAGAGTTTTGAGTCATTAGGTTGCAGAGTAAGGGCAGAAGACTTGGAAATCAAGTCAACCACGTCCTTCCTTTGCAACCCCAGTCCTAATTTAAAGCCTAAGCTCGCTGAAACACCCCGTGGTCAGCCGAGGCTGAGCCCCCAGCTCACAGCTTTTCTTCTCTCCCAGTTTTTCTCCTCTCCCAGCTCATACCGGTCACAAAGCAGCAGACCCAGATGCTTATGGACCAGTCAATAAATACAGATAATAGCTTAAAACGCTTTACTCCACACAACTGTCCAGACAATTATCTACTTAATGTATTTACATCATTCTTATTATGTCTCATCAGCTCCCATGCATTAATGGACTTTATCCTTTGCAAGTGCCTACCACAACAGGACAAAAAATCATGTCAACATTTGTTCCTATTTTTCTTATGCCAGGGTTCTTCTGATCATCGAAATAGTTTTTTATCTTGAAAATGCTGCAAAAACCATACTGTCAACAAAAGCAAGTTTGTACTGGAAAGTTTACAAGTTCAACAAAAGTAATGTTGCCGCTTAACAAAACTGTGATTGCAAAAGAACTCAAAACATTCATACTGCCATGAGTGTAATTTAAGGATATTTAGCCTTTGCTCAACCTTTCACAGACAAAATGGTGTTTCACCCTGTCTATTATAACATTTAGATTGCAAAATTTAATAGAGTATTAAGAGCAAAACTGCATTGTGAACGCTAAAGTTGCATTACAATACTGCAGCTTTAAAAATAGATAAATGATTTCATAGAAACACCCTTTTTAACTTTCTTATCATAAAAAATTAATTGTAAGACACCTTGTTTAACATCAGCATATAGGGTCACTTTGTTTATGGCATGTATTTTAGTTTCCCGTTAATTTCAAGGAACAATAGGTAACAACAGGACAGTATCTTACAGCAAATAAATCAATGATAAAATCACTGGTCTTTCATTTCATAGTTCTGGATTAATCCAGAGTTTGTGTAGCAAGGTATGGCAATTCTTGTAGTTTGGGGACCACTACAGACTCCTGGACAGACCTCTGCAAACTGAGTTCATCAAAGCTTAGTCAGGATGAAATACATGGGAGGATGTTTTGCCTTCTCCAATTCTTAGAGAATTCTGGGCAAGTACTCAGTAGAGACTTAAGTATACCCAGACACAAGAAAACACGTTTAGTTCAGGGTACCACAATTTTCACACTTCCAATGAAAAAAGATCACACACATCAATAAAATACCTTTCTTCTGGAATAAATTGCTAAATAAAACCCAACAGTGTGATACATAACTTGAATTCACACATCTTTTCAGCTTTAGGTTTCCTTTGGGAAACTCTGTTAAGTGTTTGCCTGCAAAACCAACTCTCATTTTTTTCTCTACCCTTAACACACATTTTACCCACAAAGGGTAATACGTGCTGTTCTGTTCATGGCCTCATGGACTGGAATTGGAGGGGAAAGTTGTTTTGGGCTAAAGGAGTATACGGCTGATGTATTGCTTCCATTTATTATTTGATCTCATTCTATTGTGTGCTTCCTTATGGCACACTCAATAGGTCTGTAATCATGGGGAACAAGATAGAAAGGGTAGGGCAAGGATTGTATTTCCTGCCTTGGCTGGTGCATAATTTTTATTAGAGCTTATTTTGAAACACAACTTTGAGATAAGAATCCAGCATGAAGGATTAGAGATACAATGTTCTGGGCTGAAAACTACAGTTATTTATTTTAGTTTTATGTAAGCAATATGAAGAGTTAATACAGTGTCCACTTTTTAATAGCTGAAATGTTTGAGCTTTTGTTTAAAAAAATGAGAAATGATACAGTGCTGCTTAAAAAAATTGTTTTTCCAGCTCCTTTGGTACAACAATTGTTTGATATAAACTTTCATGACACTGTGAGTTTCCTCTCTGCTAATAGCCCAAATGTTCTTTTTCCAGCAGGAGGAAAGTGCTTGTGTCCAGGGATAGATCACACCAGCTGCCCCAGAGCAGGGAGCCCCATGGTGGTGCCAAGGCAGGGCTCGGCAAGGACACCGAGCCATGTGGGGTTTGGCACTTAGTGAGGATAGAGGGACGGATATGTGCATGCAGGGGAGGGGAGGGAGTGTCTTTTTTAAGGGAAAAACCTTGTATAGTGTGGCTTATGAGGGAAAACAAGACATGAAGTAGAAAATCAAATGCAGCTGTTTGCTTACAAAGGGGAACAGGCAGCGTTGTGCCTGCCCCAAAGCCCTGAGTGCTGCAGGGAAGGTGGAGGAGTCTGCACCAAAACAGATGAGATGGGGGTAGAGGTTTCATCCATCTGAGGACAGGGGGAAAGGGTGACCTGCAGGTGAGAGCATGGCAGGTGGCCAGGGACAGAGCTGGCAAGAGGCTCAGGAATCAGCATCCCTGCTCCACTCCCAAGAAACATCATTCCTCTTATGGGGATGGACACCCTGAGATGTGGATATCCCACCTCTGGCCTTGGGGCTGGGCAAGGCAGAGGGCAACATCCTCTGGCAGCATGTTCCCAGAGATCAGAGGGACAGAGCCATGCTTTGATCAATATGTCTCTGATTACTTTTGGGAATTAAAGCTGAGGAAGTGAAAGAAAACTTGCAGTGCAGCCACATGGCTCTTGGAATAATAAAAACCACTTGAGAAGTTACAGGTTAGGACAGGTCTGGTCAGAAGTTCTCAGAAAAATCTTCAACTCCTTCTTGAGGTAGCTTGTTGAAGTGGAGATCTTGACAGGCTTTTACCCATAAAGAAAGTTAAAAGATCCCCCAAAAAAGTCTGGCCTAGAAAAGCAGGTTGCATGATCTCAGGTCATCGAACATCTTCACACCTTCAGCTGCCTGCTGGGCGTAGTCCATGCCTGACTCCCAGCTGTACCCTTTACACACACAACTCTACTTGTGAGCAAGAAAACCTCGTAATGGACCCTGACCCAAACAGGTCAGGACCTAATGGACCCAAATAGACTCTGGGACTCTTCAAACCCTTTGATCGAGGAGCGCAAGTGTAGATGGAAATGTGCATCCCTTACCATGGGCCTCCACAAGCAGGTTCCTTCTGTCTCTGCTGTCAAGGGGGCACTGGCCAGGGCCAGCAAGTTTCCTTTCCTGACCTCAGATGTCTCCTACCAGCCCTGCAGCAAGTCCAGGCTCCATAGCCCTGAGCTCTTTCAGGAGTCAGTCCCTCCAGCTGGGGTCTGCAGAGCCCCTCTGTGGCCGGGCCACACTCTCTGTGTCCCCCCAGGGAGCAGGGGCAGGCACACGAGCAGTTATCATGCTCAGCAAATGCCCTGCAACACCCTGACTTGCCATCACTTAACCGCTCCCTGGACTTCTCACTGCAGGCATTATCCAAAGCCCCAGACATTTGATATCTGTACTCTTTGCCTCAGACCTTTTTGGGCTCTCAGTTGGTCTGTCCAAGCAGATGGGATGGTGTAGATATTGCAACAGTAAAATGGAGGAAAGTGGTGAAGTTCTGCATCAGATGTGCAGCGGTTAATTTGGGATGGCAAGAAGCCCACAGTGGCCAGTTCCTGTGTCCTGTCCAAAAGGTGATGACATTCCCTGATTGAAAACATGATCCTGTGCACCTCACAGACAATTGTAGTCACAACCTAAATTGTATAAATCTACTTTCATAGAGGATAAAATCTTCCCTTGTATTTTTTTCCATTGCTCAATTAACTATTGTTTTGCTCAGCATGTTTTAATCATAAGTAAGTTCATTAATAGATGTGCTCTTTGGAGTCATGGGACACTCTGTGATATAATAGCATTAATCTTTCTGAATAACATCATTAATATCCTTTGCCCCTTAAAGGCACCCACTCTGTTCCCCAGGCAATTATAAAACTTTGTTCCATGGTACTGAATGAGCTCATCCAGCTAAAATGACTACAATGCATGTCTGCATAATATTTCTGTTAGCTGAATTCTGTTTATTTATCCTACTGGTCAGACACTATCAGAACTTGTTTGTGAGCATGTTGGTTCTTTTGCTTTAAAGCCACCAGCTCAGCTGGCTGCTCCCCACCTGGATTTCAGGAGAGCTGAACTTCAGGAGGGTCATGAAAGAAGAAGGAGATCTAGAAATCCCTAAACTGGAAACTTTTTGACAATTCTCTTCAAAATAATCTGTAAGTTGTTTGTTTTGACCACTAGAGATTGATCCTGTTAGAGAGACTCCCATTAATTCAGCAGGCTTGGGAATGTTGCTAAGCCTACCGTTGGCATTCCAACCAGCATTACTGAAACAAAATTCCCAGTTTCTGAGTGAACAGGTACTTTTCTGCCCGGAGCTGGGAAAGGTGAAATTGCAGCATCTCCACACAGTGAGAGGCTGGGCCATGTCTATTAGAGATTTCCAGCACCAGACATGTTTGAATATATTACATTTTCCATCCAGACACTTACATCTTCCCATCTTGGAGTCAAGATTCAAACTTCTAAAGCATTTGGGTTTACATTTTATTCAGCCTACTTCCTCATTAGTAAAACAGACACACTGCTCTTCCCTCCTTTATAAAGCAAGCTGGGAACCATAGATAAAAATTCCTATACAGAGGTGAGATATCTGAATTTTTTTCATGAGTGTACTGGGTAGCTGCTGTGTGCTCTGAGCAGAGCAGCAGAGTTTGTGGGCTTGCTGTGTTTATTCTGTCCATATTTGGATGGGAAGAGGCATAGGCAGTACATGAAAGTAGTTCATATAATAAAACTGGCTTTGGATGAAACTCAGCAGTATATTGCTGCTTCGTTTTAGCACTCCTGAAATAGTAAGACCTTGTCAAATTCAGTCCCAGAGGAGAGGACCAGGCAGATTTCAGCTTCAACATGTGCCACATAGTTGCACTTCGCCATATTTGCTCACATTATGGCATATATGTGCGGAGGAAAAAGGGAAGAATTTCCCCATTTCTAAGCTGTAAAATGTCTTTCAACACCTCTCTTCTTTACTACAACAGCAATTTGTCATTACTGGTCACAGAGAGAGGTGATTACATGACTACTGCCACCCCGTCTGCAAACACAGACATCCAAAATGTGGATCCAGCTCAACTTTAAGCAGGGGAATTAAAGTTTTTTTCTTAAATTCCAGCTTGTATCTCAAAAACCCCCCAAAGCAATCCAACACTTCTTGCTACCTCTTTAATTTCCAGATATGCACAAATTCCAGAATATAGGACCACAAGCTTTTGACCAGGGGTTTCATAGGTGCTGCCACAGGCATGATGCATCTTGAGGTTGCAAGCTACATAAAAAGGAGAAGAGAAGCATTTCATGGACAAGGAACTTTGCTGAACCTTGAGCACAAGGAGGAGTGGTCAGATGCCACCCACTACAGAAGGACAGTGTCCAAGGCCAGGTTGGATGGGCCTTTGGGCCACCTGGTCTAGTGGAAGGTGTCTCTGCTCATGGCAGTGGAGTGATGGAACTAGATGATCTTTAAGGTCCCTTCCAACCCAAACCAGTCTATGATTCTGTGATTCTGTTTGCAGCTATGTAGTCAGATTTATCTGATGAGAAGGTACAGAGAGGATGGGGAAGCTGCACTCAAATATGACAGTGTTTGAAGTTACCTGAAGTCTGAGACTGGGGAGAAGGCATTGATCAGAAACACCCTTTTGTTCATTCCTGGCTCATTCCAGAGGAGCAGAGGACACAATCACCCTACCACACAGGAATGCTGCTTCTCCTGGAGGCCAGAATCTTGATTTTAGCAGTAAGAGCACTCCTGGGAGCAGAGTGCCCCCTCAGCTCCTGCAATGTTAGAACAAGTAACATCTTTAGGTGTTTCTTCTGCCCAGTGTTGCTATGTGGGATGAAGGGATGCAGTCATCTCACTGAGACCAGCCCAGCATATGAAATCAGGGTGTCCTGCTAACCAAAACTGAACATGCAGGGACTTGGGTGCTCCTCTTTGCTGTGCCACAACATTCTTTCTGACATCAGGAAAACCTTGGTGCCAGAAATGCTCTCTCTACGAAGTGGGAATGATATTTCCTTTCTCCCACACCTGGGCTGTCCGGGCTAGTCAGCCCTTTGGACAGGGATTTTGTCTGGCTGCAGCTTTGCAGATAAGAGTGCACAGTGGGAGCCCTGATCCCAGCCAGGGCCTCCAGGCACAACACTACAGGATGATGAGCAGGCAGGGCAGGCAGCAGCCCTGCCTCTTCTCCAGCTCTCCCCCAGCACATCAGGGGTCCAAAACCTCTCTGTGAGTGATACCTGCAGAGCAGCCACAGCCACAGATACTGCTGACCCCACAAAAGGAGGGTGAGACAGGTTTTCAACACATCTCCTCACTTCCATAGGGGCATGCAAGTTTAGGAATATTGGTGAAATAATTCCTCAGCTGCATCTGAGGCACAGGCCAGAGCAAACTCTCTGCTGACTGCAGACCTGTTGCAGAGGAAGCTGCCTCGGGGCTCTCAAACAGTATATCTGGTTTAAACCTACTTTCAGTGCCTTCACCCAAATGTTCCTGCCGAAGTTCATATCTCTCTGAATATCCCACCCCTCTGCCTGCTCCTGCCTCCCACTCCCTCTCCCTCCATCTTCCTTGCCACAGCCGTGGGAACAGACTTCATCACTTGAGAAAAATGCCCTGCTCTTACCCCCTGCTGTTGCTTGAAGCAGACAAAAAAAAATTAAAGTCTTTTGAGCAGAGAATCCTTGTCAGGACAAGAAATAATACTGGCCTCAGCGAGGATGGCACGTACTGCTGGAGAGGTGGCTCAGGCTGTGTGTGCTGCAACCAGCTGTCTGTGGGACTACAATACAGTGTGCAGGATATGGAATATAATTTCCCTCTCCATTTACATTTAATACAATGGCTTTGGACCACACATTATTAAAAAAAAAACCAACATGAATTCTCGGCACTTGGCTTTCACTAATGGCTTGTTACTCCTCTAACACTGTCTCTTCAGTGAAGAGAGACAGTGTGATTTGTGTCTCTCCCAAAGACTCCCCTTGCCTTCTTCCCTACTCTGTCTGAAATTTCCTACTTTTAAAAAATAACACCTCTCTATAACAGTGGGAGGACAGGACTCACATGGGTGGTCTCTTATAATGAAGATAGAGTATCTGGGAACAATATTTTAGTGTGTTTTTCTTCTAATTGAGTTTTTCCAGCCTTTGGGATAATTATTTCTACCAATTAGCCCAGTGGTATTGTTAGCTGGAGGCAACCAGTCCTTCTTCAGGCCTCTGACAGAGGTTTACAGTACGCACAATGGTGCATAGTCCAGTTTATGAGAAAAAAATTGCCCCTCTGCTCCCAAAAGTATGGGAAACGACTCCATTGTGGGACAAACATTTCCCATGGAAATTGTCCTGAGAAGCTTCAGAAGGGTCCACGTTTCAGATAAAAGCAAGTGGGTGGAGATTGCGAACTACAGCTTAGGAAAGAGGGGGTTATCCCTGGAAGTGAGAGTGGCACAGGAGAGGGGAGGCAGGGGACAGCTTTGGCCCTTGCACCCTGCAGTGTCCCGGAGGAGATGCTAAACCCCACCACCCTGGGACCAAGCCTACCCCCAGCAATGGAAGAACTGGACAAGATTGAACAACAGTAAATTAATTAGGAGTGAATTTTAAGCCCTTTGCAAACGTAAGAGCTGGACATTTGTTTTTCCCAATAAATGGGAGCTGAAAGATGATGCAGTCAGGTAGCAGCCAGAGCAGTGGGCACAAGCCTGGAGTGGCTTTGTTTTACCTCAGCCCCGAGCAGGGCAATTTTTAGCAGTCTGCAGAAGGAAGCCCTTAATGCTGAGGAGAGAGGCCTGGCAAGAACTCAGTGAAAAATCCCTGCAGCAAAAATATATAATTGTTATAAAGACTAGTGAGGAGTAATGTATAAGCTGGTAGAAAATAGGCACAACACTGGGCAATTTCTAGCCACCTCTTACAGGACCAAAAATATTTGCTTGGGCTAAATTCAGTTAGTGAAAGCAGCAGAATTTTTCAAGTAGAAGATGAATGGGGCCTTTACATAGCCTGAAATGCAAATGACCTGGTGATGATGGACATACAAATATTAATTCTTACCTAGACTTAAAAAAAAACCTCTCCCTGAGTTTTTAAAGAAAGTAGGGGAAGAAATGCTCCCCTGTAGAAATATCTTAGTGGAATCTTTTTCATTAGAAAATGGTCATTCCTGGCAAAGGAAGACATCTGTGGAAGAAGAAGAGCATCAGGAGAGGTGTCTCCAAATTCAGGTTTTTTAAGAGAAATACTATAAAGATAGCTCATTTTATGAACTCTTAGACGTGTGTTTGTCCCTATCTTCCTCACTTTCCTTCCCCGCCCAGTAAATTCTTCCTATACTGGGGTAGTGTCTGAATTACTGTTGGCAATTTCAGTGCTTTAGCAAAGAAGCAGAGAATTTATTACTGAGATAAAAGTCCCAAACAGCCATTTCAGCATGTGTTAGATGTCCTGGCAGTAAGTCCTTTACACAACAAATATCTCCATACAGAGCCAAGAAGACTGAAACTTCAATGGAGTCACTCACATGATGACCAGGAAGGTGTGGCACAGAGGTTTGGACTGATTTCCCTGAGGATTACAGAGCCAATAATGAGAATATCAGTAAAACAAGTTGTTCACATCCATTACCTTTGCCATGATGCTTCTTCATTTATTAGAAATTTTATAATATGTATAAATGGATATATTTAAGGAGTGTGCCTCTATTAGACATCATTTTTCCTTGAAAGTAATGGCACCAGTTTTTCCAGAGACTAAAGGTCCTATGAGTAGAAATCAGGTAATCCTTTGCCTAGACCATTCCCAATGCTGTCTGTCTGAGCTGCTCTGACAAATCTGCAGTCATAGAGACTCTACAATATCTTTTGTTAATCTTCATTTCATCTGAAATGTGAGAAAATAAGGGTGAGCATCATAAAAGCAGAACTGGACACAAAGGAGGTTTTCTAACTTGAAAAAATATTGTTTGATCTTCCCTTCATATTGCCAGCTATTCTTTACATTTCAGACCAACAGTGTCTAGTGTTTGTGTCCCAGTTTTAACAATCCCAGGCCAGTCTGTACTGGCTTTTACAAAAGATGAGCAAACTCTATTTTAGCTCCAGGTAGGAAAGGGTTTTTTACTGACACCACACCATAATAAATTTCCTGGTGTCTGTTCTAGCAGAGCCTTAGTAACCTTAAAAGACGAGGGGGGGGGGGGGGTACAAAACCCAAACTGAAAAAGAGGGGGGGGGGGGGGGGATATAAAATCCCAACTACAAAATCTTGAAGAAATTCCTTTAAAAGAGAGGTCTGTCTCAGATTATGAGAAAGTCCCACTGTGGTTTTCCACAAGCTGCTACAGAAAGGCTTAAAACAGTAGATCGGGCAGTAGTCAACAGGGACACCCTGGATCAGACCTAATGCACATCCATGCAAGACATTTTTTAACATGTAAGCCAGCAGCAGATGCTTCAGAGAAAATTCATGCAGCTGTGGGATAATCTGCCTGCCAGGACAATTTCATCCTAAATCTTTACACTGAAACACTTAAACCCTGAAGAATGAGGTCTGATAATATTTCCAAGCCTCTAGTTTTGTTAGCTTTAGAGTTATGGTTCATTCTGCACTTGCTATCAATATAAAATGTCCAATTCCTACTTGAACCTTGCTAAATCCTTAGCTTCAAAGAGGCTCAGTTTCAACAGTCTACCTAGACTCCAAAAGGTAAGGAGAAAGAAAAAACTTTGCAAGTGCCTTAGATACCAGAACCAGTTTCAAGAGAATATAACACTGAGGAAGATAAAGAAGAAGTATAACTTCAAAAGGTCAGAGAGCAAACGTCTGACACAGCTGAAGAAAAACCATCTCTCACTCCAGGTTTAAGATAACTGGCAGAAGAAGAACATAATTTTGATGGATACCTGCTTCCCCCATGCAAAACGAGGTTTTCACTGATAAATATGCTAACCTGAAGCTGTTTAATATCACTTTTTCAACAGATGTTGGCTGCATTTGCAAATAGTAACTCCAGGAAATGGTTGAGGTGGATGCAAAGGTACTTGGAAATACTTTATAAAGTACTGTAGCTTTCCTGCAGGCAGTGGAACTCTGCCAGTTGCACAAGATGAAGATCTGGCCTACTCATTAAAGGTTTCAGATCTTCAAGGAAAGAGGTAGGCATGTGTTCAGAGCTGAGCTCCCTGACCTAAAAACCCAAGGAGAGAGTAGCAGAATGGAGCAGCACATCTGAAAATCCCCCAGATAACCGTAGGTCATAGCTCAGAGAGGCACTGACAATCACACCTGGTTCTTTCAAAGAAATTGCTTGTATTTCTAGAGGGTGTACTGGAAAAGGGATCTTAATTTTCATGTCTTTTTGGGAGGCACAAAAGGGCACTGCTAATGAGCCCTGCTTCTGCTTAAGTTGTGAAATCGGCCCTGAATGTCTGTGTAAAGCAGAAGCTGGTCTAAGGTAGTGAAAATCAGGGCATTAACTTTAGATTAAAATATATACAATCATTCATTTCTCATTCTACACAGATGTTTCTGGGCAAAACTGTAGAATAACACCAAAAGAGAGCACCTCAAGTGAGGGCAATGCCCCACCTAGTCCTATCAGTGCCTGAGAGAAAGCAAACACAATATATGTAGGTCAAATATTTCCATGATATACCCCCCAGAAGTGCAGTCATCCAGGGATTTACCAAGCTGGAAGAACATTGTATTTAATAACTGTTCTTGGACTCTTCCTCCTTGAAAATGCCTTTTTGAACTCATTTATAATTTTGGCCTCCACATCATTCCTAGCAATGATTTTCACAATTCCACTGGGTGAAAAATTAGAGCTTTGGTAGAACTTATTTTTAAACCTGATAATTTGACTGGGTGCCCTTGACTTTTTGGGTTGTATTCACCTTCTCCACACTGCTGAGGATTTAATGTGTCTTCATTGCCTTCAGACACCTCACTTCCAAGCTGCAGGGTCACAGCCTACACATGAAAGTTGCTCCGTTCTTCTCTGTCCTTTTTGCTTTTCTTTGTGCCAGTTCTCCTACATCTTTCTGAACACGAGGATGACTAGGATTACACTTTATATCCAAAATAGAAAAGGGCCCACTATTGTGTATTTATTCTCTCTTTTCCCCAGAAAAGTGCATTTTAAAAGAAGATAATACAAGATTTGCCAAGATCTCTGAAAAGTCTCATTGATTTTATTGTTTCTTCTCACACTAAACCAGTTTTGCAGGACTATTTCCTTAGATCCTATAGACTTGGTTCTTTTTCCAATAAACTTCAAAGCGAAGTTCTCGCTTACTTTAGCAGGCCCTTTGCTTCAGCACTTGAGTTGCATAATTGTTAATCCAAAACATCCTGCCTCAGTGATGCCAAGCACTTTAAAATTAAAATACACTAAAACTTGGAAAGTTATATGAGTCACCCCAAAAATAGCCATCCTGCCATTTTCCAGCAGATACGATTTAGTGTTGCAGTGACTGCTTGGTGTTTCTCTGGATAATCCTTTGCTCTGGAGGTGTGAACGCTCTCGTCTTGGGCTCTGCAGCAGGCGCCAGGGCTGACTGCAACACGAGCTCCAGCTCCCAGGAAGCCAGCTTTCTGGAGTCACTGCTGGGGCAGGATTAGCCAGGAAAGTTATTGCACAGAGGCACAGATTTTACAACATTTCTTCACTCACCACAGCTGAAGACCATGTTTACTGATTCAGTTCTTGCACAGACCACCCCATTTCTCCTTGTGCTTTTTCTTTTTGTTTTGGGGTGTGAAGTGTCACACTGTGTGTGTGACCCACAACCTCGCTACCCTCGTGCTGATCCACCTGCCCTTCCTCCCTGCCTGCATCCTGCTGGGAGTCACATGGGTTGTTCTGGGCAGACTAATTTGTTGTTTTGGGAGGCCCTGAGGAAGGACCAGCCTCCCCAGTAGATGTTCTGAAAGTGTGGACACAACAACGTCCTTTGCCAAAGACCCTGCGGCTGGTGTTGAGTGGTGAAAACAATTCACACGACAAAAGGTTTGAAATACCGACACTTTTCACACGGCAGAAAGGGTGGACTACATTTGTCCTGGTTCCTTTTATGTGCCCAGTCCCAGGGACCATGGGGTGAATCCTGAGGGATACTTAGAACCTCACTATCTAGAATAGTAATTAAGAATGAATGACTGGATCTTTACCACCAGCAAGTAGAGTTGCCATGTCCAACACACTTGGCAAAAGGTAACCTTCAATTCATGCAGGATCAGACCTGTTTAATCCATTAATCTTCACAACATGTTGAAGCAGCTGGGTTTTATCATCCTTATTTTGCAGAAGGGAAGAACTCAGGCAGCAAAGTTTGGTGACTTTTCTTTCGCCAGAGAGGTTTTCTCCTTTTGTTCCTCTTAATGGTGCTAAAGATCCCACCTTTTCTAGAGTAAAGGACTTAAGTGGAAGTCAGCTGAAAGAAGGGCTGCCTTTGGATCAGTCCAGGTTCAGAAAAGAAGGATTTAAACTGCAAGCTGCCCTGGAATGACTCTTGCTGTACATCTCACATGACAGTCAGTTCTCACGCTCACACCCTTGTTTCACATCTTTCAGGCAGATTCAACTCTCTCCAAATAATTCCTGGATTAAAAGTGCAGGCTCATGCTCAACACCTCCTGTTTCTTCTGCAGGAGGAATGAAGCTCAGTAAACTGCATAACATGCTGAGCTCAATAAGCTGTGTAACAGCTCAGCATTACCCAAAAATAGGCCAGGTGTGAAGAGAACCAGAATTCCCTGAAGCTAAACTGCATGTTCATGCGATGGAACACCTTTCTTTATCACATCCAGTGCTGCAGGGGATTGGTTTTTTTTCAGACAACTTTTGTTTTCAGAAAGTGATAGATCAAGATCAATAACAGCATTAAACATGGATCATAGTAACAAGGAACCGGTGGAAGTTTATGGCCACTCAATCCACTTAAGTCTGCCAAAGCAATAAACCACCACTGGGGTTATAAACTGTTAAGATGAGTCTGCAGTTTTAAAATGTTATCCAAAATCAATTGCTCCCCCTCCTTTCCCCCTGCCTCCTTCAATTTGACTATTAGTTGTCAACAACTTCGTTAAATAATAAGCCAGTGGTTCACATCTGCCTGGGAGCAGAGTCAGGCTTGAGCTGTTTCCCTGGCTACTCGAGCTGAATTCACGTCTGTTATCATTAACGTGAATGTGGGTAGGAAAGCAAAAAACTATGCTGGAAATGAAATCAAGTTCTCCTCCCACTGCCCGGAGCACATAAATCTTCTAAGTTAATGGTGCCACAGAATAGGTCTGATTGACTGCAGCGGGGGTCGGGGATGCACCAGGAATGTGGGGTCAAGCCCCATGTACCACTGGCCTTTTGGAGGAGGTGTGTGTGTCACTGCAGCCCCCCCAAATCTGCTGCTCAGCGCCCATCCAAAGCCATTAGTATCTATCTCCACACAGCACTGATGGCCCCTGCAGACCCTCTGCTTTGCTCCGTTGCTATGTGAGCAGCTGTGGGAGGAGCTGAGCTGTTCAGAAGGCCCAAAAGTATGGGAAACTCAGCTGGGGTCAGTGGTTACAGGTCACCAGTGGGGAGATGGCTCCTATCTGAGGTCAGCTCCATCCTTTCTTGCCATGGGACAGAGACACTGCATGTAAGGGGGAAGAGGAACCTGTGAAATTTGGCCCAGGAGAAGAGGAAGAGAATATCTGGGGTACACCAACCCTGGGACAGGAGGTCACCACAAAGCGTGGCTCACACCGGATACTGCCTGGTGTCCTGGGCATGTCCCTGGTGTGCCAATGTGCTGCCTTGTCTGGGTACAGCTTGGCACTGTACTTGGCTGTGTAGTGGTGGTGGGGTATTGTGTGCTGCAGTGAGGGTGGACACTGCAACCAGCGAGGGTTGACACTGGGGATGTCAACCCACTTCACCTTGTTTCTTCCAGTGGGATCACCAGAGTCAGGATCTTAGCACAGGCCACACTTTAGGCATTAAAACTAGCAAATAAATACAACCAGCAAGGCTGACAGAACTTATTTTCTTCTCACACCAGTTTTATGCTATTGACTCCCCAGGGACGTCAGTGACTTCTCTCCTGCGTCTGCAACAGCAACTGCAACTACATCAAGCATTTTGCACTCACTGTTTCATCATTTGGCAGCACTGTTGCTCCAGACAAGAGGCCACTCATTTGCACTCCTGTAGCTGAGCACAAGGTGGTAGATGACCAGGTTGCTGTTTTCAGGTGCACCAAGTGCCCAGCTATGTGATTCACATAGCAGTGGTACTCCTGGACAGCAAGAAATTAAGCTGGGAACAGAAACATTGGAATCAAGAAAACTTATCTAAAGCTGTTCTCAACTACACTCTTCCTAAACTAGTTTCTTTTGGCTCCTGGCAGGTTTTCCACTGGTGTCCAAACAGATGAGTCTGGCATTCTGGATTCACCTTTTTTGGTCAAGGGCGTCATGAAGGCAGCTATTCTGTAAAGAAACTTAGGAAGAGCTGGATTTGATGACTAGAACACGTCACACAAGTATTCTTACCTGGTTTTTAGCACTATTCTCTATGTTTTCAAGACAGGACAAAGTACATCACTGCCAGAGCAGAGCAACCTTACCCAGAGATGGGAAAGCAGGAACCAGCAGACCTCACACAGAGATGGGAAAGCAGGGACCTGCACATCTCCAAACAGCCTTTTTCCTTGCTCTCACCACCATGTTACATGTGTAAAATACAAGCAGGCATAAAACCTTCACATTAACATCATTCAAAGCCCAGCCCTACCCTCTCACTGCTCTTTCCTCTGGAGCACATCCCATCCTCCTGTGCACAGTTATTTATATTTCTTCATGCTGTCCTTTCCGGCAGGCTGTTCTACTTAACACCCCCCCAGCAGAGCATTCCCAGCAGGACCTCTCTGCAGCAACACTGCTTTTAACCTACCATCATAATGACCATAATTTACTGCCATTGTATTTCTACCCCCCCTCAATGTTAAACATTAACCTTGGGCCCAGTATTGACTGCAGAAGGCATCTGCTGCAATCATATGGGAAATACTGGGCATTATTTGGCTCTTCAGGAGATGGAGGCATACAGAGGTCCATGCTGTGTTGTTTAGGGGAAGAGCAGAAAATGTCTGTGCGTGGCTAGTTTTAAAATCAGCCTTTAAATTGAGCTTTCATAACTTCTGCTTCCAAAGGTTGGTTCAGTAAAGCACTAAATCTTTTCCACAGCCGTGGCATTCAGAAAGCACAGAAGTTTCCTTGATGATCAACCTTGTTAGCTCCAAGGACCTATTCTTTCGGAGTCCTCATTGTGTGGCAAGAAGAAAGAAAAAATGAGTTCTTGGAAGTAAAAACCCTCCTTCTGTTCAGGTTTGAATAAAGAAAGGGTCACTGCCCCTGAAGGCTTGCCTCTCTCTTTTCCTTTTCTTAGACCACATAAATAGAAGAGTAACACCAGCCCATAAGCTGAATACATCAGGTTCTGATCATACACCAAAGCTTTTGCAACACATGAAACTCATATTTGCTGTCACGTGCACAGGGTGTCACGTACACGTTAATCCTACACAGGATCGAATGGGCAGATTCCTGTCTTTCTGTGGTGTATATCTCCTGTTGCATAATCCCCAAACAACACTCTGCCCTTCGAAGGAAAATCTGAGAACATTTTGAACTTTTCTTAACCTGCAAATTGAAGGCTGGTGGTAGGATTAGTAGGTACTGATTGAAGAAGTACTAGCAAGTGGGAATCCTGAAAAACATCTCCTTTTCCTTTGTTTTCAAAAGCCTTAGCAGGCCTCCCTCTCCCTGCTTTTATCGCACCCAAACTGACCAGCAAAATCCCTCTCACCAAGTCGTCTATGAGTTCCAGCCTTTTTCTACTTTTTTGGTATTTTGAAACACCTACCATGCACAAAAGCAAGGTAAATCTAATTGGCTCATCCTCCTCTCCTTCCCCACACAGTTCACAGTATCAGGCTAGAAGCAACCCACAACATCCTTCGTGTGAGGGCATCCAGCAACTTGCATGTGGGGACTCCCATCCCTATTAACTGCACTTAGGGGCATTTAAATTCCCATGATGGTCCTGTTTGCAGACCCAAACAGTTTACTGTCAGAGCAGACGAAATCTTATTGTTTGCCCATGTAATATGGGGTACAAATTATTCCCCTTTTTTGGGGGGATGAAAGGGACATTAAATATTATCCAGGTCCAAAATCCCTGCCATGGGCAGGAACACCTTTCACTATACCAGCTTGTTCAAAGCTCCACCCAACCTGGCCCGGAACACCTCCAGGGATGGAGCATCCACCACTTCTCTGGGCAGCCTGTGCCTGTGCCTCACCATCCCGACAATAAAGAATTTCTTCCTAACAGCTCAACTAAATCTGTATCTACCATCTTTCATTTTAAAGCTATCCCCCCTTGTCCTATCAACACATGCCCTTGTAAAGTCCCTCTTCAGCTCTCTTGTAGCCCTTTAGGTACTGGAAGGCTGCTCTAAGGTCTCCCTGGAGCCTTCTCTTCTCTTCTGCAGGCTGAACAACTCCAATTTCTTCAGCCTATTTTCACTGGAGAGGTGCTACAGCCCTCTGAGCATTCTCGTGGCCTCTTCTGGACTCACTTCAGCAGGTCCATGTTCTTCTTGTGCTGGGGACCCCAGAGCTGGATGCAGCTCTGCAGCTGGGGTTCCACCAGAGCAGAGGAAGAGAATCCCCCCTCATCTGCTCTCTTTCTTTTGTACTGTCTGGTGAATATATTCATTTTAATCACAATGTTCCTTCACTGTTCTTTTTCTCTTCTGTCTCGTGTCTTGCCAGCTTTATATCACTGTGAAGCATTTGGGGTTTTTTTGTTGAAGAAAAGTGAAGCAAAAGGCATTAAATATATTTGCCTTCTCTAGGTCATCTGTACTGCTCCTGTTCCTCATTAGGTAATGGGCTTAAGCCTGCTGCTGTCTTTCTCTTACTTTACTGTATTTATAGCACCTTTCTCCTTGTTTCCTAACACTCCACACTGGTTGTAATTCATTTAGCATGGAAACCTTTCTGCCCTACATGCTTATTTTATTCCTTGATCTCATCCGCAGTAATGTGACCTCATTCTCCTCTCACCCTAAAATGATTCTTCTGGGACTCTCCAATCCTTACCCTTCCCTCTGGCTATCAACAGTGGGTAGAGGGGAATCTTCTACCATTAGCAATGTCTCCTGGCTCAGATGCTTACTGCCCATGAGGGCAGCTCCTCGCCTCTGGCCCTGCTGAGAAAACCTTGTCAAGATGTGGGATCTCACTCAAACAGCAAGGCTTTATCCAGCACACAGCACTGAAGTTGTTCCAAATCCTTCCAGCACCCACAGAAAGAGGATATGCCCCACATAGAGGACGAGGGCAATGCTTGTCCCCTGCACTCAGTGCAGGTGAGATCACACCTTGAATCCTGGATTCGGTTTTGAGCCCCTCACAACAAAAAGGTATTGAGGTGCTGGAGCAAGTCCAGAGAAGGGAAATGGAGCTGGGGAAGGGTCTGGAGCACAAATTTTACAAGAAGTGGTTAAGGGAACTGGAGGTGTTTAGCCTGGTGAAAAGGAGGCTTAGGAGGAACTTACCACTCTCTACAACTCCCTAAGAGGAGGTTGTAGTGAGGTGGGGCTCAGGCTCTTCTCCCACATAACCAGTGACAGGACGAAAGCAAATGTCCTCAGGTTGCACCAGGGTAAATTTAGATTGAATATTAGCAAAAATTTCTTCACTGCAAGGGTGGTCACACATTGGAATAGACTCCCTAGGGCAGTGGTGAAATCTCCATCCCTGGAAGTGTTTGAAAGGTGTGTGGATGTGGCACCTGGGGACATGGTTTAGTGGTGGACATGGTGCTGTTGGGTTAACATCTGGACTTGATGATCTTGTGGTCTTTTCCAACTTTAATGTTTCTATGATTCTATATCAGGGATATGCCAGATGAAATCCTTTTATCTGTATCCCACGTTGCTGACATGCTGTGGCAGCATACGATGGGAAATGGTGGGCCTCAGTCCCATATCCATTCCCACCAGCAAAGGAAAAGAGAGGATCTGGAGAGAGGGAACAGGGCACTACAGAAAGGTCTCTGCCCCTATCAGTGAGGAAAAGTCACAGTAATTTGCCCTCCAGTTTTCAAGTCTCATGGATACCTTAATGTCAGCCAGGTAATTACTTGGTTTTCTTCCGCAGCAGAGATGAGCGTTTGCCTGTGCAGATCCTCTGCAGCAAAGTTAAAAGGATGCAGGTCTGCTTTGCTCTGCTCCTCCTTCCCGCTCACACAGGAACCAACACTTCCCAAAGCCACCTCTGTAAACTCTGCAGGGAGTTAACATGACACTGGCAGACGTGAGGCTGGAAAACATTATGTTTAAAACTTTAAAATATATATTTCCTCTGGCAAAATCATCTGACATAGAAAGCCCCTTGGTAGGGATAACTCAAACAGTACCAGGAGCTTTGTATGTGTTCAGTCTGTGCGTGCTGCAGAAGGCGGACGCCGGAGCAGGAGAGTCTCACCCGTATTTGACTTGCTGAAGGCATGAGGGGTTGTAGCCTTACCTGTTCCCTCCTCAGTGCTCAGCAGCTCCCACGCTGAAGTCCCTGCAGTGTTCTGCTGTGCCCAGAAGCAGCTGAAATGCCTCAGGCCCCTTTCATGTAACCTCAGCGGGGGTGGCCCTTGGAAACACTGGTAAGGAAATAATTTAAAAAAAAAAGGCAGATAAAGAGCTGATCACAGTCCCAGTACAAGCAGGACACGAAAGAAAACTGATTGCAGCCCTCCAGGTAGGACACCAAAGACTTTCTCTGTCCAGCCTGGGTTTGGTGAAACCTACAGTGAAGTCTGCTAAGACTTGACTCGGTCTCTACAGGTAGCTTTCCTCTGCAATACAAGGCGTTAAATAATTTGCAAAGTGCTTGTAATTGCATTGATACATGCTGGCTGTACTGGCCATGAGTGTTTTTTGGGAAGTACCTCAATCCAAGTACCTCCTCAAAACATTTCCTCTCTGAGATTGCAAGGACTCAGGACTTAGAAGCTGAGGGAAGGGAAAGCTGTTGTGATTTCTGAAACAGGGTGTTCTATTTCAGGGCACCTGAAGGCAAACAGCTCCAGAGAGCCCTGTCTCTGTCATTAGAGACCACAGTTAATGCAGGGCCGAAAACAGAAATCAACAGCACTCACAGACCCCTCTTCCAACCTTCCTAGATTAAAACCTGATTCTAAAATATTTTAAAAATGAGATTTTATAACACTCACTTATCACGTGTATGTCTGAGTACCGCGGTGTGTTGAAGCATCAGTTTTAATATCACAGCACCCCTCTCCTGCTCACATGTCCCTAAAGGATCTCAAACCTCTCTTTATCCAGAAAAGGTTGGGGTTTTATACCTTAATTTTGTAAATTCAGATAAACTCCAAGGAGTTTCCCAAAGTCAGCCTCGAGCCTGGGGGGAGATCAACAGGGCTGGTTATTTTTTAGCCCAGAGCTGATCCAGGCCCTGGTTGCTGCCTATCTCACCCAGGGAGACCTTGGGTGAACCAGCCTGGCCCCACCAGCTACAGTATCACGTTGTGTGAATGCAATCTAAATTCAGCAAGCAGCCCTAATTAATGCTCCTTATGTTTATTTGACTCACCGAAGATACACATCAACCTAAGTAGTAAATCTCATAGTTGCATAGGAACTACAGGGATGAGTTCCTTTCCAAATGTGTCCTGGATAGAGCCCAAGATATCTAATACTGTGGGGAAAACACATATTGAGTGTCAAATAAAAGCAACAGCAGCGCTGCAACAAATGGCAACTTCCTCCTGGAAGAGTCAAAGATGGCTGTGACTGCTGATGGTTTTAAATGTACTTTCAGATTATTAATAGAGATGATTTAAAATAGTTCCTCTCACTCCAATTCCTGCTTTAACTCATAGCCAACTGCTAAACAAACTGTGCCTGCTCCTGCTAATACACTTTCTAACAAATCACAGCCATGCATAGGTTTCCTTTCAGTATTTCCAATTTACTCTTTTAATGGGAGACAAATGTGTCTTATTTGCTGACTGCTTAATGAGTCTGAATTCTGGAAAGAA
Organism: Ifrita kowaldi; assembly: GCA_013398055.1. Taxonomy (NCBI): domain Eukaryota; kingdom Metazoa; phylum Chordata; class Aves; order Passeriformes; family Cinclosomatidae; genus Ifrita; species Ifrita kowaldi. Next base: position 181,480 of record VZRS01000308.1, on the reverse strand, counting down.
TTTCCAGGCATGCACTGGGATGGTGCTTATTAGAGCTGCTTGCAAATTGTTTTACTTGCTTAAATCTGCGGCCACAGGATATTCACTGGCACCTAGATGCTGGACTGGCTGGTGCAGCACTAACATGTAAATCAGTATATTATGTAAAAGAAATAGAAATTTCGGTAGGACTGTTCCGATTTGCACTTGACAAGAGTCAGAAACCAATGTATTGAACTGACAACATGTACATGTAAATAGCTGCTTTGCTCACGGAGTAGGATAGTAATTGCTATCTGGCTTCCTATTGTAGAAATTTACTAAGTAGCTGATCCTGGCAACTTCAGGTCTGTTGAATTTCATGCTCCTGGGGTTTACTACTGATTATTCAGAGGGACTCTTTGTTTTGGTGGCCATGCAGAGGAAATATGCCTCTTTATGGATTTGTATATGTATTTTGGGATTGGATTTTTTTTTAAAATCATTTTTTCCGAGTGTGACAACTCCACCAGGAAACATTTTCAAGCGCAGACTTCCTGACATAAATATTTACACTGTCACCTGCCTTTCCACCTGCTCCCAGACACTGGGTCAGAGGTGGGAAGCATGGATTAAGGGCTGAGGACAAGGAGAAATGCAGCAGGGAGAGAAGCTGAGAGGGCTGAGCCTGAGGCAAGGGTACTTGGGGCGTGAGAACGGCTGGAGGAGTTGAGGGAGGGCAAGGGATGGAGTCATGGGCAAGGGCGGGGGATTTGTAAAAATATAACACAAAAAATCTAATTTTGGCTAGGATGGGAGTGGGCTTTCACTGGCAAATCTCTCAGTGTCCATCGCTCTTCCTTCACAAAGGAAGGGTGGTTTGTGGGTGCTGGGTTTTGTGCAGGCTGTGGGTACGTGGCTGCAGACACTGCAAAGCGCCTTTGGCAACAAAGAACCAGATGCGGCGAGTTTGATCAGAGTCAGATGGGGTTTGGGGGAATAAAGCACCCCAAAATAGGTGGTCATTGGAATAGAAACAAAAAGAGAAATTGTACATTGACCCTGAACTCATGTGACCGAAAAAAGGAATAAATCCCTCATTTTTCCAGCATAAAAACCTATGCAGTTTTTAGAGACTAAAAGGCCTTAGATCTTATTGCTTTGTCTTTCTTACTGCTAGTAGGGCATTCAGCCTTAAGAAAACCATTAAGGATATGCTTTCTCAGGGTATCTGAGGCTCTTTGCTATTCAATAACAGGGGAAAAAATGAATTAATATTATTCTCTTGGTTTCACAAACTGAGAGAGAGGACTTCAGGGTTTTCCTCTCTTAGAAAAGTTTTACTTTTCAGGTCTCAACTGTACCAAAATTAGCCACATTTACTGCAGAATAGCCTTGTCAGTGTGTAGCATGTATTTGAAATATAGAGGCACGCCAGATGAAAACCAGCAGTGTGAAATGAGTGCACCAAGAGAAAAAGGCAAGGATCAGATCAGACCCTCGGGGGCTGGCTGCTGGCAAGCCTGCAGCGTGTGTGTGCTCTCCCCTCTACTCCCAGTGCCCTTGATTTCCCAGGCTGCTTTGAAAGACAAAAAGAAAGTTGGTAATCATACACCGACAGATGGTTCCTTGGTTAGTTACTCTTTATTTAGATGGAAGCAACTGCGATTCATCAGCTTTTTCTTTTTTTTTCTTTTTTTTCAATAGCTACATCATGGTGAACTTTCAACTCCTAATCTATTTCGAAGAAGTATTGTGTGGCAAGTGTCTATTAATAACAAACCTTGGCCTGACTGGAAATTTCCTTTTCTGTATTCATGTTCCGGTTTTTGAGATGTTTTCACCCAATTTTGTTTCACTTTTCAATGACAGAACTACCTAGAAAGCTTCCCAGTGAGTGTCATATTAAAGATATTGCTTACATGCCTATAAATAGATCTTAGATACTCCTTTCTTATTCTTGGACTTGCCTTCTTTACCTTAATTGTGAATTGATAACTAATGAACTTCTTGTTTCTTATTTTGATCGTGAACAATTTTGATTGGTTATTTTGGGGAAATATGCTTGTAGCACCTTCCTAGGCATATCAGAGTTAAGCTGTATCTGTGAATAGCTCTTTTGAATGGTATTTTACAGAACTCTATATGCATTTAAAGTTAAGAATGTCCCAAAACAACTTTTCTAGATGGAAGCCTGAAACAAAGATTTGGAATGATTGGCTTAAAGTTGAAGAGTGGCTATCTACAATAAATGGAAAAAACTTGTGTTACATTCCTGCTCATACCTAGAGGTTCAGTTTCCTTGCAGCCCTTTTGGGTGGATGGAGGATTTCACTGCACATCTTAGATCCAAGTGGACAGCAATTTCTAAAAGTTTCACTAATTTAAGGAAAATCCTGTTTAAAAAAATCCAAACAATGAGAGATTCAGATTCTTTGGGGGCTTTTGTGTCACGTTTCCTACCATCCATCATCACAGGCCTGCACCAGAATTACTGAGTGCAAACAAACATGCAGACGAAGTAGTGTCCAAGTTTTCTTTTACAGACATAGGGGAGACTTTCACTGATTCATTTTTTCCAGCAGCACAAAGTCAAAATATCGGAATTACTCACTTTTTCAGGTATTAGAATGGGTTGAATTAAAAAAATATTACTACCTCAATCTTTCAAAAATACATTAAAATATTTCAGATTTAAAAACAGAAGGGGACTGTCTGTATGCTTAGTTACCATAAAGCACTTAATGTATCTGTGGTTATTCATTTTCTAAGGAATTCATTTGAATTTTGCAGGGGAAAAATCTCAGGGAACTCAAATGGTCAACTTAATGTTTTTAATTCTAAAAGAATCTAATCTAAGTCTGCTCTAAATTATTTTATATTTGGATCTGATCTACCTCAAAACCCATCCACAGCTGACTATTTTCAGGTCATTCAACTTCTTGGAAATTCTTCCCTTTTTCACATGCTATTAACACTATCAATTTTTTTCCTTAAGGTTTGTTCTGTAACAGGCAAAGTAAGAGGAGGAGTCCCTTTTTCACAGGATATACCACACTGCTGGCCTCCTAGACAAAAACTGTGTACACTGATTTCCCATGAGGAATGGCATGCTGTTAGGAGATGGGATCATTGGCATGAACAACTCACTTCCTTGCAAACTGCTGTCTTCCTCATCTCCCTTTGGCAAAAAGCCCTCATTGATAAACCTCAGCAGGCAACTGGGCATTTCCTCTGTTGTTTTATCCTCAGTTCACCTGTCTGGACTTGAGCTTGCCCAAGTGCTGCTGAAAGGCATTGGGATGATGCCACGTTTTTGCATGAAGAAAGAAGATGCTGTGAGAAGATGCAGTGGGAGCTGCCTTACACAAACCTGCCCAAAGGCCTGGACCACTATTTCAAGGCTTCATTTTGTGCACATCCTCCTTGCAGGAGAGCTCGAGGTAGCCAGGACTGTTGACCTTCTCCAACTCCTCATGGTGAGAAATGGTCACATCCCCAGCACTCAGCTCCAAGACCTGCCCTGCAGGCACCTCCCTTCCCCTGACTCCACGGATCCTCCAGCTGCCCTCCTTCTCCTCCTCTTCCCCTCTTTGGCACGGATCTGAAACCCCCATGGGTCACACAGTGGGCAATGAGATTAAGACTTGGATTTGTAAAGATGATGCCTTTCTAAAGAGCTTAATAGACCAGATGCTCAGCTGAGGATCAAGCCATCTGTCTGCTCAAGCCCTACCTGTACAGCAGGTTACTGCTAAGAAAGAGAAGGAGAAAATTTGGGACTGCAAATTTTGGGACACCCAAAACGCAGGGACACAGCATCCTTCTGACACAAAATATTTGGAAGAGAAAATGGCAGATGATGTTCCTGGCTGATACAAGCACTAATAAGAGAGAGACAATCCCAACTGCATGGCAAAGGACTTCTTTGCTCTTCCAGCAGATATTAAGGAGCCCAAGAGTCAGAAAAAAACATAATTATGCTCACTATAAAATCCTTTGCTCTACCAGAGTAGAGTGAAGTGAGCCCCCCCAGAAATGAGAGTCAGGCCCAGTCTCCAAAGCCAGCTGCTGCTTTAGTGCAGTGATCTGTCTCCATACTCCCTGATAAGCAGTCTATGCCCTGTGACTTATAATAAAAGGGAACGATGGTCCCTGAACAAACCCAGAGAAGAGGTATTGATTTGCAAATAGTTTAAAAGAATATTCAAGGGTCATGAGCTGACCCTTTTTCAGCTCTGACATTTTATATCAGGGGGGATCCCATTGAGATGGGAATTCATATCCTAGACATTGTTTTGTCCTGTTTCATAAATAAGTTGAATAGCTTAATTGATTGACACCCACTGCACTTTCCCAGCTTCCTCAGGCTCAAAAGTACACTGCTGTTTTCTGCCATAAATAATATGAACTTTCAATCAGCCGTCAGGCACAAAAAGGAACTGAAAATTCTTCATACAATAGCTGCAATCTGGCATACGAGGCACCGCAGGTCTAAGGGGAGAGCGGTGTTTGATGTCACCAGGTATTCATTTTCTTCCTGTGGCACCAATAGCATTTTCCTACCCAAATGACCTAAACCCTAAAGAAGAAGCACCCAGAGGCCCCTGCAAGGAGGAAGACTGGTTTGTCCTGGAGTTTATGTGTGGGTTAAGAAACTGGTTTGCAATCCTGTGAACACAACATGGAACCACATGCTGGATCATCAAGCCCAGTCCCTTGGAAGTGCTGGAACAGCATCTCTTCACCTCGCTTAGATTCTGATCCAACTTCATCACAACCTGACTGACATTGTTCTCCCCCCAGCTCCCCATTTGTCCCCAGACCTCACCCCTCTGATTGTTACAAAACTTCTCCTAATTTTCAATCCATGCTCATTTGTGTTTAACTGGGATCAGTCTGTTCTCATGGCAAGTTTATCCTTTTATTTATGTAGTTCTTTTCCTCCCTGGATATTTAGTCCCCAGTGGATTTTGTTTTCATTGCTCCTCCTCAGTCTTGGCTGCACTAAGGGAAATGAGCTACACACTTTACATCTCTTATTTTTAAGACAATTTAATGGCCTTTTCAGCAATTCTGATGACTTTTGGAGAGCTCTTGGCTAAGATACAGCCCACACTTTCAAAAAAAGGATGCAAAAAGAGTGTGAAAGTGTTGAGGACTTCCTCTCAAGGAAGGAAGGTGTGGCTGTAAGCACTTACCTTCAGTTGCCCAAGGTGGAAAATATTAGCTCTGACCTCCCTGTGGTTTAATTTCCTCATCTGTAAAACAGAAGGAACAACACAGACCTCAAAGGGGAGTAATTAAGTTTTCCAAAGGGCTCCAAGATCTTCAAGTGAAAAGTTCAGTTCTAAATATGAAGTTCTTTCGTCTGTTGTTCTTTACTTGTTTCTTCTTAAGAAGTGCAAACCCTGGAGAGAGGGCACGGAGCCAGACTAAAGCCAAGGCAAGTTCCTTCATTGATTACAGTGGGAACCCTTCATGCAAAAGGTTTCATGAGGGGTTACAGGCATCTGTTGCTAAGACAGAGCAATAAACACTGGAAGAGAAAGAATACTGACTGAAACCATTGCAAGGCCAAGTGAGAAGACCAGTAGTTTTTCTTTAGAAATAGTAGCATACAGTTAAATCTATTTTTCTTGCTTTGTTTCAGAAGAAATATCTCCAAGGATGATCATCATACGCACCCTCATCTGTAATTAATAAATGTTTGGAAGGACACTTTCCCACTCAACATATGAAATTATAGATGATCCCTTAATTCCCCAGACATTCGCAAGCCTTGTCTTGTCAGAATTGAATTTACTACAGCTGATTACCCTGAGAATGCACTGACCTTCTTAGCTCCTGCTGTGGTCTTTATTTTTTCCATGGCAGATAATATGGGGACCAGAAACTGGGGACTTGGTAGTAGGGATTATGTGATACTAATGAGACAAAGCTTATTGTTGATGTTAACTGTTATTACCACTAAAAAAAGTGCACGACTCCACACAGATGGACTTCACTTTGTTACACCAGGAGGCAGCCAATGCATTTTGACAGTACCAGCATCTACTTAAAATCTGGACCACATCTGGTGCCTCTCTGAAGCAGACCATATCTGATCAATCAGAATTATGGCTCTTCAGTCTCCAGACGAGTTAGAAGAAATTAATTATCTGTTTTGAAGCCTGCTTCTCTTTCATCTATTAAGAAAGAAATGAATTGTCATTGGATCCATTTAGCTACTGAAAAAAAAAAGGACAGTAATTAAACTAACTAGCAAACTCCACATCTGAAGATATGATTAATTCTTTGAAACACAGTACATGTAGGTTCTTGGCTCATGCTAGGCTTCAGTCAACAGTTTCTTAGCTGATGAAATAGATAGCCTAGGACTTATCTCCATTTCTGGTTAATTCATAAACTCTTGGAAATACCCCCATGAATTTCTCCAAACTCTGTCAGAAGTCAATATTTGTCTTTGCAGTAACATTTAGCCCCTGGGCATGGGGCTTGAGAGTCACCACCCTGAGGACAGCAGTGTCTCCAGCTCCCAAGGATGTCACTCCTTTCCTGTGTATCCCCTTCTGGACCAGCAGATAAATGCTGAAAATTGACACTGAATGCTGTGAATTCTTCCATGTGAGGTCTGCTGAACCCAAAAAAGGTGGTGAGAGCCTGGGCTTACGAATAAGCAAAAGCAGAATGCAAAAGGATCCTGTTCTGGATCACTTTAATTTCTTCAGTTTTTTCCAATTACAGAGTTTCTTCTTGCCTTTGCTGATGAGCACAATCATCACACCAAATAGAACTCAGGCTCTGAAGTTCTTATCACTGCTTCCGTCCTTATCATGTTTTGAGAGCACAGTTTAGAAAGTAGTCTTGTGAAAGCAATTGACTTACATCTCACTCATTCACAACTTTTCAAGGAAAACTTTAATTAAAAGATAAAGCATTTTATAGGTGTTACAACTAAAGTTAGTGAGAGTGTGGGGAAACATAGGTTTTAGGTTCAAAAGCATAACATTGGAAGAAAATTTAAAATGTTCATCAACATCTGTGAAGTATTTCTCAAAATTCTTTGTCAAACTGTTATTTTTAATTCATGCCAATGAAACCCAGGGAAATTATCTTTTTTAAGTGACGTGGAGGCAGTGACTGCAACCTTCCAGAGGAGCATCAGGTGTGCAAAAGAGACCAAGGCTGGCATTAATTTCTTCTGTAGCAGTGATAGCTCAGGAGAAAATGATTTTGACTGCGTGTTGATCATGTGCAGATGGGTAAAGCACAAAATGAGGTTATAATAGCTGCCTGCCTCAATACTAAACCACCCTCAAAATTAGGTGGGGTGGCTCCAAAGCTATTTATCTGCCATGGGTGCAGGACTGTCATGAGAAAATTGACTCAGGATGAAATATATCAAAATCTCCTGCTGGCAGTAGTAACTCCTCTGGAATTTCTACAAATCATGGATGACAATTTTCTAACCAAGAAATAAAAGCCAACGGCAACTAAGGTGGAAATGATTATGTTGGATCCCTGTCTGAGTCAGTTAAAAACACATGGTATTTCAAGACAGCCAGGTTCACAAAGCTGAAGCAAGTACAAGCCAGTTGTGAGGAAGGACTGAAGACTAAATGTGATGCCTACAATGAATAGTTCAAAATTCTTTAGCGAGAGGTAAAAAGAACCAAATAACAACAACAAAATCAGACTAAAACTGTAAGTGAGGAAGCAAGCATGGTACCAAAAATCTAGAGTAGAAAAGGATGCAAAATAAGCAATAATGATGGATGGATGTTTGGAGGACAGATGTTGTAAACACTGAAAATACATCCTGGAGCTATACAAAATTAATAAGGAAGCAAAGGGATCTAAGGAAATACATATGGACAAAAAAATAAAAGACAGTAAGGAGCAGATGTTTGAGTCCTTTGGGACCAAGAGTAACCCTACTAAATACTAAAAGCCCATGAATACTAAGAGCACCAGAATAGTCAGTAATAATGCCGAAAATCAAAAGGGTTTAACAAATGCATCCCTTCTCTGCCCAGGACTAAATCAAGGCATGTTCATATCATAAGGAAAGAATGAATATTTTCTACTCAAGCCATAATCAAAATGGAAGTAAAACAGTCACTACTAAATAACTTTTTAACAACCAGGTACATGGCACCAGGACTATTAAAAGTGTAGGTTAGGAAGTTCTTCTGGATGCTGCTTTTAGTAACTCAAGCCCAGCAGAGGCATAAACATGAGAGAAAGCAAATACCTTTGCAATGTTTGGACATAGTAAAGGAAATGATCAAATAAGTATAAATCTGTCATCCTGGCACTCACTAAGGGTTGCAATAACAGAAAATTTTTACAAGATTTAACTACTAAAGAATTCAGGGAGGTACTCTAAATATTTGGCAATTTATGGAAAACAGATCTTCTAAAAGTTGCTGATATAATCACTGCCAAAGACAGAGACAGATAAGACCTGTTGCTTTCACTTGTTCTCATCCCCAGAAAAGATGGGAAATATTCCCTGTATTCTCCAAGTAAGAAATATTTGGGGTTTAGAAAAATGTGACACAAAATTCAGACTTACTTTCTTTGAAAAACCATTTGTTATCCAACTTAGAAGGATGAAGGAGGTCCTAATTAGGGATGCTGCAATATGATCTAATTTTTAATTTAAAATTACCAGCTGTAATCTGCAAAATTTTTGTTTAGTTGAGGTGATGAAGTAATAATTTTTTGTCAGTATTATATTTTAAGAATGGCCTAAAGCTTTGAGGCAGTCCAATCCAAAACACCTACAGACACCCACAGCTAATACAAAATACTCTTATCCTCTTTATTCTTACATAGGCTTCAGTAATTAACCTCTGATATAAAGAAATAAAGAATTTGTGAAAGAAGTGGAAGGGAAGCAGTCAGCTCCATCTAATTTCCACCCAAGTCAGAAACAGGAGTGAAGCATGGTCTCCATAAATAACTGAAACGCTCCTTCTTTTTTCTTTTTTTTTTTTTTGATCTGTCATTTCTTTGCTGAAATAAGGCATATCACTTCATTGAGGTGAAGAGAGAAATTCCCTTTTTGTCCTGAGCTTTCTGAAATAATCCCCACTCCCAGATGGAGCGTGCAATGGCAGGTTACCGAGTTCAGGGAATGACTGTGGCTCATGCTGCCGATTGCTTTGTGCTGTTATTTCTGCATTTCCCAACAGCCCTTTCACCATATGGAGATGAAACTCACTTTCAATCTCTGAACCATCACACCTGCTTTAAAACTGTCTATGACTTGAGGGGTGGGATTGAGATTCAAGATTAAGACACGGGAGCACAGCAAAGTGCCCAAATTCCCGCTGTGGTCAGTGGAAATGAGATCAGCATGGTCTGAGAGGTCTAGAGAGCTTTTTTCCTGCAGAAGGGACTCACTCTTATCAGCAGGTTAAATGCCACACAAGTCCCTCTAACATCAATTATTTTCAGAGAAACTGATCAAATGTTTTGCAGCAGGAAAACAGAACCCTCTTTTCCAAGGAAATACTTCAATCTATGTTTCTCTCTAATAAAATTTCTCCCTAGGGCCATAGAGAAGGCATTGCTTGCTGTTTTAATGAAAATGTTCCTTTAAAGACCCCATAGCTCCTCAGCTCCTCCTTTTATAAACTCCTCTGCCTTGCAGCTCTGTCCTCTCAAATCCTGATGTCTGATGGGTGCAGCAACACCCAGATTTTTGCAAGTGCCATTCAAGAATTAGTAAAACCAAAGCTTTGCATTGATATCAGTCTGCTTTTGGCTGTCCATGAGAATTTATTCCTCCTTACTTCTAGATATGCCTGTTGACTCTTTTGAAGGAAGGAAAAGGACAGCCTTCTCCCAGATGCTGTGGGTGACATTCCACCTCCAGCTGGGAAATAACAGCATTGGAGCCAGGCTTGCAGGGGTTGCAAATCCATAATACCAAGACTGTCCTCCTCAGACAGACCAACCACAGCCACCTCTGTCCTGGAGCAGAGAGCTTGGAAATGACAAGCAGTTTCTGCTCGGGTCACCCTGAGCCATAACCTTCGGTGTGAACTCCCTCACCTTCAGGAACAGGGTGGGAGGTGCACGGCATGAGAACGCCTGAGGGAAGGAGGCACATTTGCACCACATCTCTGATCATCAAGATATGCTGCCAGGAGACTGTTTATGAGTACTCGGTTATCGCATTATGATTTGCAATATTCCAAAATACAGTATAAAAAAAGACCCCAAACTGAGACAATGCCCTGCGGCGCCAACTCTGGTGGTAGAAACAGATTTTCCACTCCTGCTGACTTCATACCCAAACCCACGTCTGTTTAATAAACAGTAGCAGGATTAAAAAATACCAACTCCAGAGTTTCATCAACAATTAGAGTAAACTTGTTATTATGTCAACAGTCAGCTATTTCTGCTTGACGACTGTCACGCATATTCACATGAGAATGTTTCTGAGCTGTTCTTATTTGGGACAAGGGCATGGTACAGGTGTATACTAATTTTAAAAGCACTCAGATAACCTGACATGGATTGCTTTAAAAGGACTCTCATGGTGGAACTCAGACACAAAGTTATCTTGTTCATACATGTGGTATCAGCGCATTTTCATCCGTGATTGAGTTTGAATTTTAAAGTTAATTACATTAAGTCAGACAAGATGAGGAGATTTTTAAGTGTGCTGACAGTCTTTTTGCATTGCAAGCCATGCCAAATGCCGGTGATTCGCGCCTTACAATCTCCTGATCTTTATCCCTAACATTTTTCTTCGAAGTCTTGTATTTCAGATTCTTTAGGTATTCTACAGAGCCCTACCTAACCTTCCCATTTTAACATTGTTCACTCATCTTCCACACATACCAAGCATTACAATGCTTGTTGACTTACTTAGCAATACGGCCTTGCAAGACCCCAGCACACTTGTCATCGCAAGGTTTATAATGAAAATACTCCATGGAAGAGAAAAGAAAATACTTCTTTGTATTTTTTCTTTAGTTTCGCTGAAATACTGCATTTTAATTTGTTTATTAATAAAAATATTAAACACAAAATGTTAACAGTTTTTATGGCTCTTACAAGAACAAACATATTAGAGCAAGACACCAAGATGGACCAAGAGTGCAACAAAGCATTCTGGTCTTAATTCCTAAAACCAAGTAAAAATTCAGGATCGTGGCAGGAGACAAAGTTCCTCCAGCTGATTATTACAGATTTCAGTAATCTGAGAACTTTAATAAACCTGGCCCAAACCCTTCAGCTGTTACATCAGCCAACAAAAGAGAACCCCTTTGCTGGGGTCCCCACTGAAGCACCGTCTGCCATCAGCTGTGGACATGTCCTGCTGGGTCCCAGCACTGCTGGGACGTGCTCCCCTTTCAAAGCCAGCCAAATCCATTTGTGTCACACGCTCTGCCTGCCCAGGACCATCCCCTTTCTGCCCCTGTGCCCATTTGGCAGGGCCCCCAGCCCTTCCTTCAGCCCATGCTCCTGTCACACACACAGATTGCAGCCTGAGCCCTGTTTTGGCACCTCAAATGCACAACACCTGTTTTGAAGGTTAACAGATAGTGACAAGTATAATCACAGCTTCTGCTGAAGTTTTAGCCTGCCAGACAGCCAATTATGCTATTATTTTCAATAGTTTTTTCTCCCCACACACATAACCCTTTTCTTTTGCAAGGCAGTGCCACAGGCAGCTGCAACATGCTCTGTTGTTGAAAGGTGGTCACCTTTCCTTACACTCCTTCCTGATGGCCTCAATGCCATTTCCCACCATGCCATGGCATTTCTCTGTCGCTGCTCCTCAGAGGTCATGGTATGAGGATGCTCCAGCAGCTTTTCCCACCTTACGTCCATCAGGCGAGGTCACGTCCGGAGCTCCATCCTCACATTTCACCTCTCGGGGCCCTGGGGTCCGTGGCCAAGAGCAGTCACGAGCTGCCCCAGTTGTGGTCGTGCTGCAGGACTGGGATTGGAGCCTGCCAGGGGTCACTGCCAGGGCAGGAGTGGGAGGCTCATATATCCTTGTCTAAAGGTTCCCATGACCAGAAATTTCCTCATAATCTCAGCACAGGGGGCTTTCATTTGTCAGCGAGCGTGCTTTGACAGAGGTCTTCTCCCCAGGCAGGCAGCTGGGCTCATCTCTTGTGCAGGGAGGAGGAGAGGGAAAAGGGACTTAAAAATGGGAGTGTAGCAACACCCCCAGCTCCCCCCATCCCCTACAGTGCACAGTTTACTGGTGTTCAGTCCTGCAGCCTCAGTAAGGACACAATTCCTGGCCATTACAGTGTGCACAAAAACACTGTCCTGAACCTTCATATTGTCAGCATTAGTCTTCCAAAAACTTCAGACCAGAAGCAATTATTCATTTTCCAGTGCACCATTTTGCTTTCATCTTGGCACGGAAAGGAAAGACAAGCTTTCTCCTTCCTTTCTTGGAAGAAGGTCTAAAGATACCTGCAACACATCCAAGGTCCATTTCAAGATCCATCTCTATTGCAAACCCTGCTGCTCTGAGCTGAGCAGCACAGATACAAGTGAGGGTTCTTTCTTCAGGGTGCTTAACACACTCTGCAATTGAATCCCAAGGGCAGAAAACAAACACTGGGACTGGTGGATGTAATCTGGAGGGACAGGGGGAAAAACAGGTTGTTACTTCACAAAACAGGGGCACACAACTTTTTGAAAAGACTTATTTTTCCAATTAAGCTGAAAAAGAAAGGAAGCTTTAAATATTCATTTGAGGGGTCTTTAATTCTGTCACCTAAAATAAAACAAATATAGCAGCATGGAAAATAGCCAAGATGAGCTGACAGAGCCTGCGTCACTCCTCTCCAGTGAAATCCATTGCTTGTTTCCACTGGAGCTAATGTGCCTTCTGTAGGACTACACAAAATAGATATCCCTGTCCCCATCCCATGAGTGGGGACAACAGCCATGTTTAGCAGGTTTGCAGACGGTGACAGGGACAGCACTGGCATTTTCTTCCTGGAAAGTCAGAGGCTCAGGATGTAACTAGAAAAAAATTACATTACTGGTGTTTAAGATGTGCCAGCATAGGAAAAATCAGAGGACTATTTCCTTTGGGGTGGGAAGGATGGATATGGAATAAGGTTTTTTTCTTTGCTTGCTTCCCTGATACCTAGCAGGATCTGCAGATGAGCTTGGCATTCTTCCAGTTTTGGGGAAGGTAATGTTTCCCCTGCAACTTTCTGGCAAAAAGACCATTTTGAGAGGATCCACAATTTCCCTGCAGACGGAAAGCTGAGGACAGCACAGTTTCCAGTGGCCTCCCTAACTTGCTCTGAGTTAAGAAAGTTCACAGACCTGCACAGAGGGGGTAGACATGGGGGACCTGGAGATGTCAGATGTCAAAATCTTGTGCCAGCTTTTCCTGACCTAAGGTTGCACTGGGGATACTTGGAGGCACCACATCCCAGAAGACAAACGGAAGGGCTTGGCATGGTAAGCGGAGATGAGGAGATTAACAGCTGTCAACAACAAGCACAGATCCCGCCTGGTCTGTGCACTGAGAGGGCTGGGAGAGAGCAGGGAGAACAGGAAGGTGGGATCAGCTCCTGTGCATTCCAGAGTGACCTCATGGAGCAATTGTCTTCAAGAGATGGGAGATCAGCCTGTCCAGATGTATCTCCTACCTGGACCATGGGGTGGGAGGGGAGTCATGGCACATACCCAGCATTGCAGATGGTGATTGCCTGACAGGGAGGTTCACAGCAGTTCATGATCCACCTGCTTCTGCTGTGGGACTTACAACCCTCCAAATGCTAAAATATTAGCCACTATTGTGGATGGTAAGAAATCAGAACAGCTCAGCAAAACAGTCTGCAGGAGGGAAGAGGTTATTTAAAGGGTGTTTGCCCAGGCTCTGCACCAGCACTGCTGCGTTTGGAGGCTGAAAACCCTACTGGAGGGAGCAGTATGAGGTGAGGAGTTAAGTGCCAAGTTCTCATCAGCCTTTTCCAACCACAACACTGCTGCTAAATTTAAACAAAATCTGTTCCCGTCTGTTCTGCCTGCCGTGCTCTTCCCTGTCACACTCAAGGCGACCTGAACCTGATACAGACCCCAGGAATTTATTTATTTATTTTCAACCTGTTCACCTGGTGACCACCCATCCCTCCAGAACATCCCATGACCTCCAGAGCAGACCATGTGCCAGGGGTACCCAGCCATCACTGCATGGGAAAGGACAGAAAAATGCAATAAATTTGCTGGTGAGGTGCACTCAGTCTCCAGGAATTGTTAAGGACCTGCAGGTTGTCCAGCTGTCAGGTAGCTTGGGCAGCCATGGGAGTACCTTTCCCACTAAAAGTAAGGCCTACACTCAAACCAAAGCTGTTCCCAAAGAGAGGATAAGTTCACAAACTATTTTTTCTGAGTGCAGATCTCCTTGGCAAATGCTTTTCCTTTTTCTGAGAGAGGAGAGACAGAGAAAATATCTGCTCAGAGCTCCTGTGTCCTCAGCTGCAGGACAGGTCAGTGAAGAGCAATGAAACACCCCATCAGCTGAGCCCGTGCTATTAAATTCAAACCAGCGATGCCACACAAGTTTTCCCCGTATCATATAATCAAATAAAACCAAAATTTCCATTCCTTTTCCATCCTGCACTAATGCCACTGGAATGACGTGTGGGATAACACCAGGAAAGTTGCTGCTGCAAAGTAAGCACCTGGAGCTTAGTTTGCACATTGCATGGGCTGGGGGTTATTACCCATTTAATAAATTTCTTTTGTCATGTATCAGAAGCAGAGCTTTTGAGAAAAAATCTGTTTGTATACCACCTATAACTAACACTGCCAGTTTAAATATTGTGCAGTATATTGTTAATAGGATACCAGAAAAGCCCAAAACAGGAAGAACACCATTAACAAAAACATAGGGAATGTCCTCAGCAAAAGGAAGAGACAAAACACACCTATATTCCACAATGGTATCCAAAATTTACCTGTTTGGCAAAGACAAAATATTGTCCTGAACACAGCACTTTTGAATGAAATCCAAGATGGGTGGGTGGGAAAATGCCAGAACCTTTTATTTTTTCTTCAAAAATTTCTGAAAGGAAATAATAATTTGCAAAACCTTTCTTACTGGTAAAAAAAGTATAAGAAAAGGAAAATGGAATGGAATGGAATGGAATGGAATGGAATGGAAAGGAAAGGAAAGGAAAGGAAAGGAAAGGAAAGGAAAGGAAAGGATTCTAGCTACATATGATCCTGCCAAAGCAGTTTTTGTAATTACTACCCCAGGAGAGACCTAGGCTATGAGTTGGGTTTCCTAGTGTTTAATTAATTAAAGTCATACAGAACAACATTAAAGAACTTGTTGGTTTTGTCCTGGTCAGTTATGGCCTGACATGGGACCTGTGACCAAACCACCAGGACTTTCTTGTGTCTGATCCTGTCGTGCTGGGATTTGGTTTGTTTTAAGTAACTCTGCACAGTCTGCATGAGCTCTCCAAACAAAGCCAAGGCTGTGAGCACCCAGTGCCACTGAGCACAATTCCTCTGATGTGCCCAACAGCTCCCAAACTCACATCTAGCCCAGTCCCTTCCCCAAGGATGATGTCATCCCAGGACTCATCTCTTTTAGCAGGTTATATTTGAAAATAAAGAGGATATTTACTTTATCATAACTTTCCTTTAGAGTCTACGTAGCCTCATAAACAACAACGGAGGGTTCTGGGAGGATTTTAAAAAATCTCCTCCTGCTTGACAAATCAGAAGTGAGACTCTTTGGCACTACACAGGCAAGTGTGCAGAGAATCACCCTGATTGCTGGATCCAACCTCTTCTGCATTTCTGCTTAGCTGAAACTAATCAGCTGAATAATTACTAATTAATGCTGGTTAATGCTGAACCACTCTGTGGCAACCTACAAATGATCTACAGGAGCTACAGAAGGCACATGACCAAAGCCTTCACCCCAGAATAATCTGGAAGAAGGCTCATATTTCTGCTTCAATATCTGTTTTTGCCACAGAGGATAAATGATTTCTGCAATACAGACTTGAAGACAGCTGTGCTAATGATAACTTGTCAACAGGGTAGCAGAAAGGCAAGGGCATTAGTCTTTCAGTCCCTGTGCATGGAAATGTGGATGGATTTCTGGGCTGCTGCTCAAGCCCAAATACCAGCTCTGCACTGTGTTTGGAGCACCAGATAAATAAAGCCACCTACATCACTTATGAATAACCAAAAATGGTGGACAACTGGGAGCACTTCCTCAGGCCTTCAGGAGAGGGCCATAGCTGAGCTGAGAGCACAGACTGCTCCCTGACACACGGCTGAGAGCGCTCGCACACCACTGAGTCATCCCCTATCACCAGGAAAGCTGAATCCATCCCTGGTGGCCTCTCAGGACGAGGTGACCCCAGCATGGGAGGCAGCAGAGGGAGAGCATCTGCTTTCTTGACTCATCCCTGCATAGCACTTTGCACCGTAGAGCCACGGTGTGGAAGACACTAGCCTTGTTCTGAAGTGGAGCATCTTCCTCAGCCCCCAGCCATGACTTGGCAGTGCCAGGCCTGCCCACAGCCACTCACCACAAGGACACCACGTGTACATTCAATTTAAATATAGAGAGGTGATCCACTCCCCCGCCAGCGTGCGGCTCAGTGATGCTTAGCCAATTAGATTGATCCGAGCGTCCTAAGTGGGATATAGTCAGCATTTAAGTAGATCATTGACAAAAATAGAAAATCAGAAGGACCTAAGAGCTATTTTGGTCTAGCCTTTGACTGTAAATGGTGTGGCTGATAGCTGAGACGACTGGCTCCATTACAAGTAAAAGCCCCATCTAGAGTAAACAGATGAACTGGCTCAAATAGACCAGCTTCTGTTTTTACATTTTTAAAAGCCTTTTCCTATGAGAAGTACTCTTAACAAGGTCTGCAATGCCTTATCCCAAGGTCCCTTACAAATGAAACAATTAACCCCTACTCTCACCAAATACCTTCTCTCTTTCAAGTGTACCCAGTTATTTATGTGCACAACTGTTTTTAGATGATGCCATTTCATTCAGAACAATATCCATATATGAAAATACAGCTCATATCTTCTAGTGCTATTGGAGGGCTCAGTTTCCAGTAAATAGGATTGCTGCACTAAACCATGTTTGGGAATGCAATATCCAGCCTCTGATCTCTGACTGCCTTAATATTTGCTTCCCACTGTAGCATTTGAGAAATGTTAATGGTCTCTTTTTTTGAACAGCCAACACCTGTGAGAGGGAGGGAAGTGGTATTATCTCTGTTTTACACTGGATCGCTGTTAGCAGAAACAAGCAAAGGTCAAGGTTATCTGCAGTGTCTACAGCCCAGCCAGAAATAGTTCTTCTGGTTTCTGTGGAGGGTATTAAAAAGGTAAGAAAGTTGGTAGAAACATTTCTTGGAAACCAAACTTCCCTTGGCAGTAGAAGAATGCTTAATCCAGAAAAATAAAAAAAAAACAAAACAAAAACCAGCAAACCGAAACAAACCACCAACACAAATCCCAGAGGGTGGAAGCTCAATTAAAGCACCAAAATAGAGAGTATTTTTCCCAGCTGTGAGGATAACCTTACCATGACCTCCCAAAAATGGGGTACTTCAGCCCTTCATTCAAGAGTTTTAATACAAGCTCATTTGGAAACTCTGAGCTTGATACAAAATGATGTTGTATGGCTGGACCATGTGGGAGGTCAGACTGGAAGAACATCACAGTCCCTTCCAGCCTTAAAGTCTATGATGGATCATATGGATAGTTCTTGCTCCAAGCAGATGCTGAATTATTTCAGCATTTAAGCGTTCTGCTGCTGGCTTTGATAAGATTCTACGCTCCCACCATGCTGCTTTCCAGCTCTTTATCTTCAGGAGAATGCCCTGCTGGTAAGGGCTGACATGAGCTTTGTCTTCCAGACACCATTTTATTATAAAAAGTACCAGATCCAGTAATGGACTGACAACCCAAGATAAGAGAGTGGCAGAATATCAATTTACAGCCTCTTGCTCAAGACAGGCACATCCCAGAAACACTAACAGAACACATGGACAAAATGCTTGTTCACACTGCTCCAACATGCCAAGGATTCTCAAGTCTACCTGCCTGGAAAATTTCCAACAACACCTGAGATGCCAGAATTGAGCTTAAGTAGATGACACCTCCTAATATGTCACCTTGGACTGATGTCTCTTGTGGAGGAACCTATTAGAGTTCAGCCTAATTGCAAAATCATGGCATAATTTAGGATGGAAGGTACCTCTGGAGACCCCTGTGCCAACACTTGCTTGAAATAGGGTCACCTTCAGAGCTGTCTGCTCCACTTTTAAGTATCTTCAAGGACGGAGAGTCCCCAGACTGAAACTACTGAAAGAAGAGCTATAAGTAATAGAAACAAACTCTTCTTGCCAGTGGTAGAATGTAGAGAAAGAGGCAGTAATTAAGGGGAGCAGAGAACGTTCCCAGTTGCAGCTCAGAAGGCTCAGACTGGCAGCTTCAGGATCTGTAACTGGAGATGGGGTGGAAACTCCACCCTTGGAGGTTTTCAGAGTAGGTGACACAAAGTCTGTGCTGGCCTCACCTCTTATGGCCTGCTTTGAGTAGAGGTTGGACTAGAGATCTCCAGACAACCAGTGTGTCTGTGATTCTGTCAATAGATTGTTCAATGGATCAATCAACCAATGGAAGCCAACATAGTTTGTGTAAAGGTAAGTTGTACCTCAAAATCTATCAGATATTTTGGAAGGATTGCCAGCCATGAGGGACAGAGTAGCTGGGTTGATTCACTGCATCTGGGTTTTGAAAAACACTGATAATTCTTGAAGTCTCCAAATAATTTATTGTCATGGTCTATCATCAACTCATACCAGATTAAAACATAGGAAGTTAAAAGAAGAATAAAGGATGGTATGAATGCACACATACACATATGGGTCCATATTTTTGTATATATATATGTACATTCTGACATATGGAACAGAAGAAGAGTTTCTGGAAAGTTCCCCAACACCTTGTAACTTGTGCTGGAATTTCAGGTGTTTAGTGCAATCATAGTCATCTGGAAAGAGGATGAGTGATGGGTGAAATGACCAGTGATCAAGTATTAAAAGTTATCCAAGATTTTCTGATCTAAGCCTGAATGTGAGTAATTGTGGAAAGATGACAATGAGTAGCCAGGCAATGAAGCTGCAGTTAAAAGTCAGTAACAATAAACACAGATTAATTTATGTGGGAGAAATCATCCTAGCCATACATAGGAAAAGAACTGACATAATTGTCAATAATTGTCTGAAAATTCCGGGCCAGAGGCTTTGAAAAAGAGAGTGATACAATTTATCAGAAGAGGGCAGAGAACAAAATTAAAAGTCCATTGCACACCCTCAAATTTTGTGGAGGGAAACACTGATCAAAGGCCTGGAGTGGCACTTGTGTACCAAGTGACTGCAGGAGCTCTGCAGCTTGCAAAGGGCTGATGATGGGGTGTGTCCCCACATGCAATGACACCAGAAGCAGGCTGCTGCATCTGCAGGTTGACTTTCCCCTGACCCTGACATAGGTTCCTTGCAAAAAAAGCATAACTATGCACAATTCACACCAGAGCACCCAGATGCCACCCATAACAATTAGGACAATTAGAAGCCTGACACCATTTAAATATTTCATTCTGCAATGGCCAAATGTCATATATGTGACAAGGTCCACCAGAAACCCCCCATTTCTGCAGAGGGAGAGTGAGAGAAGGGAAGAAAGCAAGAGACAGACCTCTGACTCACAGGTGCTCAAGTGTGATAAGAGAAATGGCTCAACATAAGATGAATCTTTCACACCCACAGGCTCCATGATGGGACTGTAACAACCCTGGAGTCTGCAAGTGGCATCAGGAACAGCAGGGATTCCAGTTTAAGGCCACTACTGTTTACTTATAATTGGTATCAGTGGATGGAAACTCCTATTTCCAGTTTTGTAAGAGAACAAATTGCTCTAGAAGTCTCTGCTCTCTGCAGAAAAATCAGTGTCAGGTGGCAGGTTCAACAGCCTGGAGGACCAGGTCTGGGCACCAAGAGCAGTGAACAGGACACTATATTGCAGGGGACAAACTCGGGCTGGTGCACAAAATTTGACTGTAACTGTTCCCAGGTAATGAGTCCAGTGAAAGAAAAGCTGTCTGCCTCTCAGGTCAAGAAGAGCTTTCTCCATCTCTGGGCCACATGTCACCATAACAGGCAGGGCCTGAACCGCCAAGTGTTTTTGTGACAGCTGAACAAATCTGTGTCTGGTGGGCAATCCTTTCTAGAAAGATTTTTATACAAAGTGCTTAAATGTACTGCAAGATTTACAATGTAGGTTATTAAGAGCTAGGATGTCAAAATGGTCAGGCTTAGAGCTCCCACCCATTCTCAAACCCAGTTTTCCAGACATGACGTACAGACCCTTGAGCTCTTGGTATGATAACCATCATCCAGGTGGATTTGGGCTCCTACTCCTAGCTTAACCAATGTGTAAGTCATGCATGTAGTAGTATTTTTGACAGTAGTATTTAGACTTCTTACTGAATATTGTTCTGCTTCTTAGAGAATGTTGTTACGGAGGCCTGCAAAACCAAGCAATGCCACTTTTGCAGTTTAGTTGTGCCTGACAGGTTTCAGAAAACAAAACTCAACCCCACAAAGTTTTGCAAGCAGAGAGTGTGACAGGAAAGTTGGCCAGCACCCAAGCCCATCCTGACAGGGGAAACTGGCTCAGCTGTTTCTGAAAACACCTACTCAGTTCACCCATGCACCGAGCAGTTTTACAAGTTAGTCATTAACCACCTCACCCCCACTGAGGCACACACAGTATAACAACCTCATGATGTGGTTCTCTGCAGCCAAGTGCCTTGCAGATGTGTAATGGATCCAAATCCTCACACACTCGTTTGGGGTCTTGGGCAGGAGGAAAAGAAGGGGCCTTGGAAGGAAACTCCCATCATGGTTTCAATGGGACTCCAGCTGACAAAGAGGAGTCAGGATTCTCTGTGGGTGCAGAGCCACGTGCTGAAGGTGAGTTACAGAAAGTCAGCTGAAGCATTACAGAACCTGAAAACAGCTGCTGGAAGCTGCATTGTGTGACTGCTTGCTGACAGGAGCTTACCAAGGGCATGAGAAAAGAGCTCCTCTTCCACCTGGAAAAGACTCAAAGCCCCATAGTGCTTGGAGGGTGTCTCAAACACAGGGTTCAGGGCATGTACCCTCACAGGAAAGACTTGTGGGGATAGAAAGGGGCCAGGTGGAGAGAAACAAGATCTGGTAATTCAGGCATGCAGCAGAGTCCTCACTCCCACTTCTTGTTCGCAACTCGAAGATACACAACTTAAGTTGGGTATCCTTATCACTATACTATGCCTCCAGTCTCCAGGAAAAATTCTGTATCACAGAATTTTCTCATCCATTCATATTTTCAGAGGGCAGTTAAACCTGGAAGGGTTGGGAATAGATCACATAGAAGAGGACCAGCCCTTTTTGCTCAAATTTGAAGGGATCTACTTTGAGAGAGCTGCTTCCTGCCATGGTTCTTTGTCCACTCAGAGCAGGACAAGGCTCATTAGCACAGCAGAAGATTTCCTGACCGCCTTCTGCCATTCGGGGAGATTGCAGTGAAAGGCTGGAGAGAGAACATTTCATAAACAACAGTCTTCCCTCCCTTTCACATCAGCAACATTACGGAAGGAAACAAAACAAAAAGTGACAGTGGGCTGAGATAATGCCCTGCACCCTTGTGCTTCAAAACCCCCTTGCAGGCAGTGGCTGTGGGTGTACTGACTGTCCTCTTCTAAGTGTGTCACTGCAGGCAGGGCGAGGGCTGGCAGGTGGCACGTCCCCAGCTGGAAATGGGGTCCAGCCGTGGCCGTATGGTGAGTTGAGCCCCTCAAGCCTCCCTGCTCGCCCGAGGCCTTGCTGAGCCCCACCACACGCACCGAGGCAAAGAGTTCCACTCCCATCTGGCAGCTCTCGGAGCAACAAATCACGCGACGCCTTGTTAGTTTTAAGACAAAAGAGGAGGGGAAGAACAAAAGGTCAGAGCGGGACTGATTTCTGCCTTGTCGGCCTCCCTGCGGCTCTTTCCTGTTTATTGGAAAGTTTGCTGAGGGCTACGGATGAGCCTCCAGTGCAGCCTCTGCTCCAGACAGCCTCGAGCACTTGGGAGAAGGAAATGACTCCAAACTTGGCAGCACGAGGCCTGTCTTTGCTGGAGTGTCCTGCCACTCTCTGGGGAGCAGAAAGCCAAATGCCTTTTGCCACAGGCCTCCAAGCAAAGGCAAACACACACTGAAACTGTGGCTCTTAAAAGGATGCAGGCAACTCCTTTGTCCGGCAGAGTCATGGCTGTCAGCAGCACATCTAGAAACCAGGCCGTCTGCCACGGGATCACACAGGGTTTCTCAGGAAAGTGACTCAAGGGGAATGAAGATCTCACCCCTCGAGGCTGCTGAGTTTGCTTGTCATGCTCACCTGTGAACACTTTTAGCCTACGAACCTCAGGTATGTGGACAAATAGTTATGGGAAGACATTGCCCTGTCCAGATTGCATTGGCAAGGAGGCAGCATTTGCTGTGGCACTTGCAGAGCCCTTGTTCCTGCAGTAATGCTTGTAGGGCTCTGGTTTAGGATGATTTTTTTTAAATAGGAGCCAAACCTCAGTTTGCAAACACGAGAGCCACTTTTTCCTTGAAATAGGCAAATGTGGTTGTGAGGCCTAGCTTAGGAGCACAAGTGCAGACTTTGGAACGTGCAAAGGAACCTGGTGGCTCTAGATGGACATCCACATGTTAACCAAATCACTCACCAGCGCTGTCTCCTCATGCTCATGCCTTCTCTACAGGTGCAGATCTGGATTTTACTCACCAACAATGCTGGAAAGGATGATGTGCTGACACCTTGCACCTGTGCACCAGTGCTCTCAACAGGGACCTCAGGGTGATGAACAAAAGGCCAAATAGCTTGGGTGGGGAGAAAAAAAGTTTAAAAATATATTTTACCTGAAGGAAACAGAAGTGGGCCATGGCACAGATCTTATCTCCCTGCTTACCAGCAAAACTTTTGCTGCATGACCCTGGAGAGTTGAGACCACTCCCAAAGCTTCAGCAACAACCACTGACAACAACTGTAACAAATGCTTTTCCCTGGGGGAAGCTGAGGGACCCTTACCCTGCCCACAGCCCTTCTGTTCAAAATGACCAGCTAAAACATGCCTGTTGCCATGCCCAGGAAAAGCCCTTCTGAAGCCTCATGTGTTAAAGCTGAACACGCAAACCATCCCCACGACACAACGAGGAGCGCATGGGTGAGCAAGCACAGCTCAAAGGCACTCTGTCCAACAGCAGGGCAATGTTTTCCTTCTGCCTGCAGCCCTGAAAATGCAGGCTGTGGTCTGAACCCCCCTCCTAAGTTTAGTATCAGCACACGGTCCTTGTGCAGTGCCCCTTGGGCTGTAGCTGTGTCTCAGTCCCCTAGCACCCTGTTATGTCTGCTGGCACAGGGGTACTCTGGCTGCTGGGAAAAAAAGGAGATGTCTCAGCTTTCCAATTCCCAGATGAGTCTCCAAGGCAGGCAGTAAACAACCCACAGCAAACAGAGCAAATGGAACCGGAGAGACCATAAAGCAACCGAGCCATTTTCAGAAGGCTGGAGAATTTTGCAAGCCAGGGATGATTTAAGTGGAGTTGACCCCAGGTTTGCACATAGACAAGGCACAAACAGCCTTTTTTGTCCAAAATTCAGCATATCCTCCAAAGCTAAGAGAAGGAATTGGAGGAGATCCTGCAGGGTGCAAGTGCTGTGTGCCCAAAGCATCCTGCAAAGGTAGGAGCTCATCCTTGCTGGTATCACTGGTATGCAGAGATGCCTCTCAAAATGGGACAGAGTTACAGTTGCATTGCATGAAAGATGTCCTCACCCTGACCTGCTTTTCAGGCTGACTAATTCCTCCTTTAATAGAACCTCTTCCCCAGCCCTGGGCATTCAGTGGCTACTGCCTTGTGGGGCTCTTCCCTCCCACAGCCTCTCAATGGTCAGGTCGCTCTCTGGCCAGAGGAGCAGCCTCCAGAGCAGCTGTGAGCTGGGGACCTCCTGGTCCTCCTCACAGGCAGCGAGGCTCCCCTGGCACAGCCCAGCTTGTGCTGCCCAGCCCCAGGGAGGGGACACTCAGCCACAGAAGGGCAGTTGTTCCCCAAGGCAAAGCCCAAAAGTGTCCCCCTGAGGGCAGGTCAGTGCCAAGGGACACGCTTGAGCTGGGGTGACATGTCCCACATGGGCAGTGGCCACCACCCCTGCCAATGGGCTACAGGTGGCCACAGCAACTGCAAGCTGTCCTGAAACTGGAGCCTTTACAACTAGTTAGATAACAGATATGGTCCATTAGTTTGGCAGGCCGACAGGCCCCTGTGCCAAAAAGCCCATCTCTACTCAAAAGAGACACTGTTAACAGTAACTCAAGAGGATGCAACAGAAGAAAATAAACAACAGTTGAGGCAGTTGGTATAATTGGCCAGCAGACGAAAAGAAATTTATGCCAGCTTGTGAATACGGCTGCTGAGCATGATTCAGTGAGTAAATCGTGTGGCACAGAGCACAGGGCAGGCAGGAATAAAATTAAGTAAGAGACAAAAGCCAGGCTGCCTCTTGGAGAATATCACCCCTCCAACCACTCAGCTTTTCCCATTTCTGCCCATTTCACTCTCATGTGTCCCCTCATGTTTTTAATGTATGGGTTTTCCAGCCAGCCGTAACGTTTTTCAGGAGGGACATATGCTTGAACCACTGCTAAAACAAATACCCAAACCCCACAAAACCCAAGCAGAATTAAAAAAAGAAAATGTTCAGCAGAAAATCCCAACCATTTCAAGTGCTCTTTGAGCACCATACATGAATAACAAAGAGTGAGCCTGCCATTTATTCCTTTGCGGATCACTTTTAAGATCAGCTTTTGTTCTGTGCTTTTTAGAGCAGTTCAAGTCCAATGGACAAAAATTCCATTCCCAGGAGCACACAAGAAAGAACTGGGAGCCCTGGGCTGCACATTTCACCTTCACTTTTTCATTTTATACTATAAATGTTTGGCATGCTCTTAACAAAATGAGCCAGCGTCTTCCTTTGTGCAGTGGGGCCGACAGCTTGGAAACTGGAATTCTGCAAGTGGGAGAGGAGGATGGAGGCTGTAGATGATGTGAATCACCTGGAGAAAAAGAGACCTCAGCCAGAGTGGATGGGACCCTACCAAACATTAACATAACCTCTGCTTTGCAGATGTTGCTTCCTGATCTTACAGGCAGCAGAGAAAAAAACTCCCCTTTTCTCATCCTGGCCTGGATACATAGAAGGCATTTTAAGACACCTGTTTATCTCCGGGTTGAGCTGCAAACCACTAGCTCTTATCAGCTCTCTCTGTGAAACACCAGCCTACCTTTTTTTTGCAGAGAAGCTCCAGTTCTTGCTGGCACAGAGGTGGCTTCAAAGGCAGCAGAGCCCCAATGTTCATGCTGTCTACCACCTTCAAAGGGACGTCCCGTCTTGTTGCCAGCTCAAGCCCATTCTTTGCAGAGAGCTGGGGGGTCTCCTTCCTACAGAAACAAGCTCCTAGCAAGAGTTGGTTTTCTTGCCTTTTTCCTCCAACTGATGGACTGCTTGTTTCCCCCTGGTTTATTCACTCTATCTTTTTCAAAACAGTCAACCAAACCACAGTGCAAAGCAATGAGGTCACTATAAACTCCACAGAAGATGTTATCACTGCTATCCTACGATTCCCTCAGTCTTTGCTTTGACTGCCTTGTTTTCCTGAGCCATATGGGAAGATAGTGCCTCTCAGCAAAATATAGACGTGAGAAGTCTCAAGGGCTCTGCCTCAGATAACAAAGACACCAGCATTTCCTTGACAATTATAACTCTAAGAAATAGAATTTTTCCTCTTTTTAGTTTAAGAAGAAATATTTGGGCCAGATTTTCAAAGTGTATTTCAAGCCCCAGGTAGGCACGGCAAATAAACGGCCTGGATTTTTCCCCAGATCCAAGAGGCTCTTTGAAAATTCAGGTCACAAAAGTGACAGCGGGAGCTGCTGAAGGCAGAGACCTTCTACCAAACCTTGCCCTCAACAGCTTCCTGTGCTGACAGTTACTTCACTTTTCAGCCTCCTATGGAGCTTGGGAAATAATGTCACACTGGCAGCATCAGACAGCTGTAGGAGGTAGGGACCACTGAAGTTAATGTTGTTAGGTATAGGTGACACATTTAAGCAGATATATTTTCATGCTCTGGTGGGATGAAACCAAGGCCAGGAAGATCCACAGCAGGTGTGTAGCTGGGTGGATTTGTATGCCCAGTACAAAAACCATTTCCTTCTTCGAATACGACAAACACATCTGTAGGGTGGCTACAGAGTCTCCAGGCACAAGGCACTGTAGGGTGAGGTTAACTAATTAACAATGAGCTGTGTGTTGTGCACGTTTGAAACCACAACGCTCCTTTGGGAAAGCTGTTGGTGGGCACGTGTGGCTGTGCACAGACACGTGAAGGCACTGGCTGCTGCTCCTCAGCGACGAGGCTCTAATGGGTGTCTTTGTACCTGCAAAGTCACTCATCCAAAGTCCTCCAACTGCCTTGCAAACATTAATTGTTGACTCGTGTGGTGGGGATGCAGGGAAATATCAACCGCCGTGTTTCACAGACAGGTTGACCGTTGCATAATCTCAGCTGATGTCATTCAGAAACTAAAACCAAAAGGTCATTTTCTGTTTTAAGGACTATATCCTTTTCCCTTCATTGTGCAATATTTCTTCATGTTATGAAACCATTTTTTCCTGGTATTTTACATGTGTGTCTATCCTAAATTCTGCTGCCTTCCATGATTGTCTGTTCTGCAACTGCAGATAAGTGTCCTGCTTATTTATCGGAGATATCCCTTATCTGCAGGCTTTCATCACATGTTGGAGTCCCCAGCAGCTCCCAGCCCTCCAGAGCAGCACCAAGCCCCATGTGCAGGTACTCAGGGGGACTATTTAGACCCAAACCTTGAGCAGATATCACTGAGGCAGGCTGTGAACAAGACGCTCATATATATCTAATGACTGTGTAGACACATCTGGAAATCTGAAATCCTGCATCAAGCCTGGATGGGAGGCACATCTGCCCAAGCAACAACTGGCAAATTTAAGCTGTCTCTGGAGGCTAATTTTCAGGGTTCGGCACAAAAATTCCCCCTTTATTTGGAGAAATCCACTGTGATCAGAGGATTTTCAACTCCCCAGACCTCCCTAGGGTGGTGGGTGTGTTAAACCACACCTCATAAAGGGAAAGGGTGTGATCTCAGGACAGACAGCTGCTGCAGAGTGACACAACTGTAGGGATGCATATCTCAGTTGTGGGGCAATTTCTGCTTGTATTATCGGGACCTTCTGCTGCTGCCTCTTTATTGAAGTGTGCAGTGACAGCCAGCTTCAGAATAACCTTGTTTGCAGCAGGTGCAGCTCCAGATTTCATATCTCTGAGTTCATCTTTTGTTTGCTTTTCTCTTGTTGGCCAAACTTCTGGTAGAGCTCTGCCCAGGGTGACAGCACCAAGTTACAAAAGCTGGGTAGATAAGGAGCAGGAAATGAGTTTCTCTAATGGATACAAAATTCAGCATCCAGATATCAAGGTCAAGTAGAAAATGAGATCTTTTCCCCCTCCCTTTTTAATTTTTTTTTTTAAACAGGGTGAAACAAGAGTGATATTCTTGGCACAACTGCAATGTAGCGGGTGACAAGAGACATGAGAGGCTGTACTTGACTCTCCAGTGTCCCATGGAGGATGTCCACAGGAAAAGAACTACCTTAGACAAGACTGTGGCAAAATATGCGGCCCAGGATGATCACCATGGGAGCAGCCAGAAGACTGATTTCCCAAGGAAATCCGTGGTCTGACATAATTCAACAATTCACCTCCTTCGTTGTCTTATTCCCCTTGAACCTGGGGCAAGCAGGCCTCACATCACCTCTGCCCCCCACACTGCACAAGGTGTTATCCTTCAAAATAACTAGGCAAGACACCTTGCACCCTTTGCATCTTCTCAGTATTCATTGTGGAAGTTCCATTTTCATCCCACCATAGTGGTGGATCATGCATTTGGACCTGTATCTACCAATCCAATAGCTATGCTGGTGCTTGAGGCTAAACCATCATCTTCTGGGCAAGTTACCTTCTGCTTTAAACTGATTTCTCTTCCGTAAGGACACCATGATGTTTCTGTTCCTGATGATAATGACCTAGGAGTGACCACAGTTCAGCCCAAGTTAGAAAGATGAAGAGTTGGTACCACATAGGGAAGGTGCCCTCCCTGCCCAGCAGCAGTTAAAGTTATACAACACCTTCTAGGTTTTCCAAAGTACCATTTTACTCTTAGACAGGCCCTTGAACTTTTTTCTTTTTCTTTTATGCAGCACAGAAGGGAAAACACTAGCCTTGCTGATTGAAAACTGTGTTTCAAGCAGTAAAAGCTGGCAATACTGAGAAGAAACATAAGCTTGAGAAGGAACTGTGCTCCAACGAGTGCCCTATTGTGAGATAAGTTTTTCTTTTAGTGATGAATCAACATAATAATCCATCTGTAACACTAGATGCGTCTGCCTGTACTACAGCAAAGGGCCATCTGCCCATCTGCATATATGTTCAAAATGCTGCTGGGACAACCACGATGGTCTCTTAATGAAAGGCACTTGGCAATTAGTACTTCAGTGAAATCGTGCCTGGGTGGCTCTGAACCCTCATTTGTCCTTCCAACTCTAATGCAACAAGTGTCTGTAACTTTTTCTCTTTGTTTTTATTCCAGCAATTTCTCTTTAAAGCCTGGTGGGGAGGGGTGGACACGTTCTGGTTCCTGCAACAGCAGGAGCTGAGGCAAGTTGTAATCAACATATGTCCTGTGTGAGCTGCGCGGCCGCGAATTAGCGGGACAAACTGCTCCTCGTTTCCAAAATACCCACCTGCTCGGGGGCCAGGCTGCAGCAAAGCCATCCACTACGTGGCTCCATCTGTCTGACAAACAGGCTGCACATTTGCTGAAAGCTGAATCATTTTGCCTCTATTTACTTCCTTTCTTTTCCCCTCTCTTCTCCCCCGCTCTTCTAATTGGGGCTGGTTTGAAAGGTGCAGACACCCACAAAAACAATGCAGCACAATGAGGCCACGGCTGACGTTCATTGAACTGCTCCAACTGAAATCCGCTGAGGCTGAGCGGGCAGAAAGGAGACAGACCTTGTCAGCCTCTAGTCAGAGCGGGAAAATTAAAAATAAAAATAGTCAGTTTACAAAACGGTGCAGAAAATCCATTGGGGAAGCCTTGTGTTACAGTTAGAGGAAAGAGCTGCAACCAGGATGCCAAGGGTGCTGTAGTACATGGGTCCTGCTGGGAAAACCAGGGGAGAGAAAATGTCAGATGTTAAAAGTCCTGAGGACCAGCTCTCTGGCACCACGAGGCAAAGGGGCAGCACAGGGGAGACCGAAGCACCCTTGAGTCCACCCCCAGCTCTGCTGCAGGCTCTCTCATCTGTTTTAAGGTATAGCCCCAACAACTAGATCAAGCACAGGACTTGAGCACAGTCCCCAGAGTGTACAAGAATGTATTGAAAATAAGAAAGTATTGAAAATTGTGTGCATTGGCATTGCAGTGTCTAAGCAGGTGTAACCAGGAAAGCACAGCTTCTTGGAGGAGGTCTTCCCTTGGTGTCCACAGCCAAGAATCATCCCGACAGCCCTGTGGTCAGTAAAATAAGCATATTTCTATCCCTGCTGCAAAAAAACAAATGATGGCCAGGAGGCTGGATCTCTCCCAGTATGAAAAGCACAGACTGCTGCATGGAGCTTCTAGGCCAGGACATACTGTGGTCATGAATTTCCTTCATCTAATCACTTAACCTCATTAGGGAAATGACAGATTTCTCCACTAATCAGACCTTCCATTTCACTTACAAAGGGGAGACTAAAAAGGGGAACTAACTGTGATTCTAAAAGACATTTTACTAAAAACTTTCAACAGTCTACCAGGCAGTAAAGACGCATTATTTTCCCAGTAGTCCAGACTATCTCCATTGTAATCTGTTGTGTTTTCAGATGGACTACTCACAAAATGCATTAAAATTAGACTGTAAAAGCTATTTGCAAGGATTATCATTGGTAGAAGCATCAACTTTCTGGTGAGAGAGTGAGACATGGAGAATGAGTCAGGTCTCAAACAAGGTTTTGACAAGTCAAAAAGGGACTTTCTGGGGAAAGCACCACCTCTCTGCAGACAATGGTGAGATTTTTCTTCATTCTTTGCTACCACCTCACTGGGTTGCTCCCCAGCACGGCATAGCAAGGATCTGAAAGGAGCATCAAGTTAATATTTAGGATAGGAAGACTGTGGGAAAACAAGGTTCACTACACATCCAAAAGTGCTGATGCACACAGCCGATATTGCTGCCAAGCCCAGTAAATTTCTCTGTGGGTTGCACTGCTCAAACCTGGCTCAATGTCTTTAAAGGTGGAGCTCTTCCATTCTTTCTGTCTATGATTCGCTCTTTTCTTTTGGCTTTGGAAGCCCATGTACTGACCTGCCCATCCAAGACAACCTTCTTTCCCCACAGACATCTCACCATGATGAGCAGCTTTGCCCCAGCCCCCCATGAGCCCCCCCTGCCTGTCTGTCCCTCCTGGCTCCCCCTCTCCAAGCAATACAATTCATCGTTCAAGAGCCCAACAATTTACATGCCTAATTGCAGTTCAGAGTTTGCAGGAGTGGATTTCAACACCTGAAATGGTACCTGGCCTTCAGCCAGATGAATTGCCAGTCCTATTTTCCCAGCCTTTCTCCCACCTCTGCCCGAAAGGAGGGTGCTGAATTCCCTGCATTCACGTGTCCGGTACCCTGGCTGCACTGAGGGCAGAGCTCTCCTGCATCCTGCCCTTGGGCCACCCATCACAGGGTGATGGGGGGTTTGATGTCAGTGTGGACACAGGGAGGGCTTTCCAGGAACAATTCTGCAGGAGTGCTTGTTTTGCAACCACTCACGTGCAATGACAAGGGGAGAGGTGCTGGTGCAGCTCATCCACCCACAGTGGGCAGCTCTGGAGAGATTTTGCTTTCTGGCTTCAGTGGGGAGAGCTGATGTGTGTTTGCCAATGGATGAGAAATACAAAGGCTGACAGGGAGCCAAAACGTAGGGAGGAGGGAAGGGGCCCAGCCCCTTGTAAAAGGTCTGTGAGGCATCCTGACCCTGTTTCAGCCCAGCCCAAGGCCATCGGTCCCTGTCCCAATGATGCTGTATGATGCCAGACCACAGCTCCTCACCACGGACACTGAGCAGCCAGGACAGTCATGCAGGCGGCTGTCCTGTCCCATCCAGCCCTGTGCCTGGGGCTGCCCCACTCCCTGGCTAGGGTCACCCAGCCCTTGCTCCCCAACATGCATCTCCAAGCCTGAGACCCCACTTCACAGCCCAGCAGGGGGATGCAGCTGCCCCCGTGCTGGAACCCCCCCGTACCCCACAGCAGCTGAGCTCAGATGGCACAACCCACCCAGCTGTCTCTCAAACCTGGAGCTTTCCACCACACTGCAGAACAAATCTGACACCAGGGCAATGAGGAGAGGTAGGCACACCTCCCCAGCAACCCCAGCACATGGTCAGAGGGATTAAAACAGGGGTAACAACACGGGATGAGCCGACTTGCTGTGGCAGAGCCTGGATTTTTGTTGAAACATCACGGTTTTTCATATCTCTGTGGCCAGTTTCAGACAAAACTTTCCTCACTGCATGGAAGAGATGAGGGTGGGAGGGAAGAGCAGTGCCACGGGCTGGGGAGTCACCCATCCTGCTTTACAAAAGCCAGTGCACTGACCTCGGGAATCCAGCATTCCTCCCCCAAACAACTGGAGGTTTTGAGCATGCCACAGGGCCGAAGGCAAAGTTTCAGCAGGCAAATGGTAAAGCTCATCCCAAAGCACCGCGGGCACACACAGCGGCCTGGCTAAGGAGCAGGTTCATGATACAAAGCCCAGCTTCCAGCTTCAGCCGTGGTCCAGCTGCCTTCCTGTGCCCCCTCCATTTGCATAACTATCCATGGGAGGAGCGGGGCAGCCCCGCAGCCGAACAGCTGGCCACTGGCAAAATGGATTATATCAACCTTTTGTCCCCATGTCTGGCTCACTCCGTTTGCATATTCAAGCTTTTCCCCCCACCCGGGCATCTCCAGTGCCGGGAACTCGAGGTGCTCCTGGCTCAGCCCCTCGCCAGCAATTCAGTTTGTTCGGGTATACGAATATCCCGGTGAGGAGAATGGAAACAGATCCACTGGGACAGAGTCCTCACTGTGAGGGAAGTTGGGAGCGTGGAAATGAGGTTGGATGTTACCATTTGCAAGTGGATTTAGGAACAGGTGTAACTCTGAATACTGGAGTCTGTAAAAATGCAGCACTACGCAAATTAAAAAAAAAAAAAACCAAAACTTTTTGAAGTCACTTTTTTCCTGTCTGAGAGTCACTGCTACCATTCTGAACAGCTCTTGCTGTGCAAGACACACGTGTCTTCAGGAGTTCAAGGTCTAGACAGCTTTGTGTATGCACAAATAAGACGAGCAGTCCCAATGCTTTCCTGCCTATGGGCTAAATTCACATTCTTTTCCTCAAGGGCAATGGTTTTAGGAAACTTCTCTTGGCAAGAACTCAAAGAGATTGGTGCCTAAAGACTATCCCAGCCATTCCCACTAGCCCTGAGTAAGGTTGACTTAAAGAAATTCCTTCCTTTGGAATGAATGTGTGTTTCAGACCAAAAATACACTGAGTAGAACAACTTGCATTTGCTACAGTTCAAACATTGTGCCACAACCCTTTTGGTTTAAATTATGGTTGCCTATATTGGACTTTTTTTCGTATTCAAATTTTGCTATTTCTGTTGAGTCCTGTGTGTTTTCCCTCTTTGTTTCTGTCACCATTTTCTCATTTGCCTAGACAGACTCCAATACAATGACATTTGAAAGCAGAACACCCACATCAGATAGGCAAGTCAGGCACACTCGCCCTGCCCTACATGATGGAGAAGAGCTCCAAGATCAGGTCACCCAACATTTTTCATTACAAGATCCTGATTTTAAACTTGTTTCCAATGACTTAAAGGCGTTCAGACTGAAATTCTTCCATGACAGGTATTTGCTTTGGGTCAGTTCCTTCTATTTGTTAAAAAAAAGCTAAACTTGTTCAACATCAGAACCAAAACAACCAACCAACCATCTAGGTAATAAGACTTAGCATCTACAGGGACTCACTTTCCTGTGATCATTGCAAAACTAGTGTCACAAATCAGCATTTGTGATGCCTGTAAAGTTTCATCCAATTTTGACCTTGCTTTAAGATATGGAAAAACACACCAGTTTGTAAACTTTTATTTGGGATTGGAAATTTCAGCATTTCAGCTCTCTGAACATTTCACACGGGATGGGAACATACCTGCTGTCCCAGCTCTCTGTCACTGCCCACGTAGCCCACACACCACCCAAATCCTTCCAATAAACCAGCTCTGGATATAATTTTCGAAACTGAGAGAGGATAATGGATGTAACTGAGCAGTATGGAGGATAGAACAGAATGATGGGGATGGGGAGACATTAGGGATGCTTATGAGTCAGAGGGGAAAACCAGAACTAGATCATCTTGTAATAGCCAGACTAAATTCCAGAGTAAATCCTATGCTCCCTAGGCATGGATATTGCTTTCTTGGCAAGTAAAAAGCTATGAAGACATCTGCAAAACATGTATCTTATTTCCTCTTTGGTGGATCCATTCTATCAGACTATAAATGAAGTAATTATCGGCTGTTTGCTTGCATAAGACTGACTCTGATGTGGGCCACACAGAATGACTCAGTCATTGGGGTGGCAAAAAAACTCATTGAAGTAATTGAGTCCAACCTTCTGACCAAACACCACCTTCTCAACTGGACCATGGCACTGAGTGCCACATTCAGTTATTTCTTGGACACCTCCAGGGACAGTGACTCCACCGCCTACCTGGGCAGTCTTTTCCAAGGTTTAACAACTCTTTTTATGAAGAAATTCTTCCTGATGTCCAAACTGAAACTCCCCTGGAGCAGCTTGAGGTTCTGTCCTCTCATCCTGTCACTGGTTGTCTGGGAGAAGAGGGTGGTCCCCACTTGGCTCCAACCTCCTTTCAGGGAGTTGTAGAGTGACAAAATCTCTCTTCAGCCTCTTTTTCTCCAGGCTTTTTCTTTCCAGCTCCCTCAGCTGCTCCTCATAGGACTTACAAAGGTCATGACAATGCTGGTGACCAAA
Organism: Ifrita kowaldi; assembly: GCA_013398055.1. Classification (NCBI taxonomy): domain Eukaryota; kingdom Metazoa; phylum Chordata; class Aves; order Passeriformes; family Cinclosomatidae; genus Ifrita; species Ifrita kowaldi. Next base: position 147,196 of record VZRS01000308.1, on the reverse strand, counting down.
TCTGGACAATTAGCATCTTTTCCTGTCTTGTTTCAGTAGAGGATTTATATCACATAATGTTTTCAAAACAGTGCTAGAGGTAGATGGACATTGAAAAGTCCCTCAGAATCAGCTAACAGCAGAGGCAAGGCTGCCTGCAGACTCAGTTTGCTCTCATGCACCTTTCTGCATCATGCAAGATTGTCCATTCATATACCAACATGCTCCATTTTCCATAGGAACACATCTGAGTGCATGGAAAGAGCTTTGGAAGGATGAAGCAGAGTCATGCAGCAAAATCACAAGCAAGGGCTACAGCACCGACCCTTGCTGTATCCACCTGGCCATGAGCTCTGACACTTCAGAAACCTGTTCAGACAGTGCCCCAAACCCTCACCTGACACAGAGTAGCTGTAAGATGAAGCAAGGAAGAACAAAGAAAAAAAATATGGTGCTGGGGCAGCTGAATATCATCCCAGCCCACACCTGAGCGCTCCGGGAGTACATCCTCGCTCCACACTGCTGCAGGGAGGAGTTCAGCCGAGTCTGGGAATGTGGGACACAAGTTTTGAGTACTCTACAGAATAGCCCTCACTTTTCATTCACATCACCACTCACACCACACAAGCTGACCTGAATCAGGAGACCACAGCTCTTCGCCCAAACTGAGGCGTCATGAAACATTTAAACTTGTGGTTTGGGTTTTAAAGAGTCTAAGAAATGAAATGCTGCTCTAAGGAAGTTTTAAACTTGTTTCCAGGGAGTTTATGCCACACTTCTCTGGCTCAAAGCACTCATAGTATAGATCTCAAAGGCATTTTACAACAGCAAAAAACCATAAAAGCAGTACTGCTGACGGGTCCAAGAAGCTGCAGATAGTGAAAGCAGCCTCATTTTCCCCGAGTAAATACCCAGCATTTCAGCATGCCAGCGACTATTGTGATGACCAGATGGTGGTGGGAGCAGTAAGTTGGATGATGTTAACTACACACAAACTCCAAAACAACTGATGCCCAAACTCACTTTGAAAACACACCAGAATGGGCTGCTCAGCATATGGCAGCAATGCTCCACTGAAACTGCATTTTGAGTCCTTTAAACAACCAACAAGCTCCACCAAGGGGTCCAAGGGTGAGCAGCCACAGCAAGCAGAGCCCCAGATCCCAACTGTTTGATGCTTGTCCCTTTATAATGGTGATGAAAAGGTGCAGAGATGCAGTGGAAGTGTCAGCCTGCAGCTCCTGGACCAGGTCCTTTGTAAGGTGAGCATGTGCAACACGTGGTCAGCATGTGACCAGCACAGCTGTGTCACCTCTTCTAATGGCAAGACCTCGAAGGAAACATCCCGGGTGATTTGCTCAGCAGCACTGGATGATTCCTAATGAAAGGATGAGCCCCGCTGGGAGAGCACACTGTGCAAGCACACAGATCTAGACTCGGGTACTTTAAACAACAAACAACGCCTCGTTTGCAAAATAAACACAGTGAACAGATTGAGAAAAATTATTCTGGCATCTGCTGACCTCCACTGAAGGCTCTCCAACAAACCTGTGTGTTTTCAGAGGAACTGCAGAGGCCATCTTTACACCAACAGGTAAGCAGCAACTTCACCTGTGATTTGAAAGCAAAGGTAAATTCACTAGGCACCACCCCACATAATGGACCTGCATACACACAAATACATATTTATGTTTTTCTGAGAGATGATTTAGCCCAAAGTTACACCACAGGGGCCTGTATTCTAACAGTGTCAGCTCTGAGCAGGATCCACAGATCCCAGGTGAACCATGCATGGGAGCTCCTTCCTTTCTACTCCAGAGTGCTCTCCTTGCCACCTTATTCTCAGCTTCTCTTCCTCCACCAGTTATTTACCTTGAAACCTCTAAGCTTGCTTGCAGATGAAAGCTGCACAGATCCAGAGGAAAACGGGACAGGAAAGGACTCTGGAAAGTCAGCCAGCCATGTCCCCTAGCCCAAAGCAAGCTGAAACACAGCTATTGCTCTTGACAAATGCCTGCTCTTAACAGATCTCCATTTGTGGAACGGCTACTACTGGCTCCCCACACATCTGTTCAGTGACTCACTACGCTTTTTTGTTTAATATTTGGCCTTAGACAAAACTACCACTCATCCTAGCTACAATTTAAGCCCCATCTACCACTGAAGCTCAGTTCTTCCAGTGCATCCTCACAAATGCCTTTTCCCACATTTTCAAGATATCAGTCACGTGACTCTCCACTGCACTTTCCTGCCCTATGTGCAGTGTCTCAAGTTGCACCTCTAAAGCACAGGATTACCTTGAATCTCGCCAAATGCACCACCATTTGTGAACCCCAGCCTGAAGCTTTTCTACCACCAACAGGACAAGCTGACAGATCTTCTATCTGAAACAGTGCTCACTAGCTGGCACAACACTGAATTTGTGCAGTTGTTTCACCCTACCTAAATTTAGTGCCTTGCTCAAAAAGGATCTTGTCTTTCCCCACCATCTCTCCCCTGCTGCAACCATTTCTACAAGTCGCCAGGACTATTTTGAATTCTCATGCTATCTTATCTTTCACATCTGTCCAGCTTCCTGTTGACTGTAGATTTAACGTGCATACTACTTTGTTATCCAGGTTGTAATAAAAATGAAAGATAAGTGACCTAGAGCAACTCCCTCAGCCCCACGCAACACGGCCTTCCGTTCTGACACGGGGTGCAAGATGGAAGGAAACCACTCCCAGAGCAGAGCTGCTTACAGCCCACTCAGCTGCTTCCAAGCACAATTCAGTCTCTGAAACCACACTTTCCCTTCTTGCAAACCATCCTCCGTTTGCCCAACAGACACGAGACCATCCTATAAGCAAGTGCAAAGGTGCCATGTTCATCATCTGCGATCTTCTTCTAGAGTGGGACTTCAGATCTCATGGGGCAGATGCAAAGTCCAAGCCTGCCCCTTCTGAAGGAAGTTTTAACCAACAATTCCTTCTGCTGTTGGTTCTCATGGGGGATTACACTGGAATCTGCAGACAAAGTGCACAGATTCCTTCCAGCAGATTTCTTCATTTGTGAGTGTCACTGCACAGCTGTTCAACTGCTTATTTTCCTGTCACCAACTAACACAAGCCTAAACTAGATAATTACTACTTCCTACTGTCATGAAATTCATTCTTCAGTATCCAAACCCACTCTTTTCTGTTTGTTTCCATGAAAGGGCTATTTAGAGTTTTAACAGCTGGCTTAGCAGGAGACTGAGTCCTGTGTTACCATGAGCAAATGTATCTGTAACTTCCCTTGGGAAACCCCTTCCTACCCTGAGGATCAGGGTAGGAATGTTGCTTTGTGTTGACTGAAAACAGCACACCTCCAAAAGCAATTCATTAACACCACAGGCAGACCATATTTCAGAGCTAGAACAAACATTATCTGGTTGTCTACTCTTGCCTTTGCTTTATCACCATCTTATTAATAGGTTCAGCTCTTGTTATCTTTTCATTGACAATGCACATCTTAACCTCTAAGGCATTTTCTTCTTTTACTTCTTCCAGGAGCTTGTCTTCCTTGGGGGAGGAAGAGCTAAATAGATTGCCACATTAGCTTTCTCATTCCATGCCATTACACTTTTAACTAGTGCTTTCAAATAGGTAAATTAGCTTTTAAGTGATCCCAGTTGTACCATTGGCCTTTGCTACAATCCTGCATTAAAGCTGATTCACTTTTACTTACCTCTATTGCTCAATTAAGAACACACAGAGAGGAAATGCAGTTCTGCAGCCAGCAAATGCAGTCCAGGAGCAAGCTGTGCTGTTCCATGACCCACAGCATCTCAGCACCACACTGTAGCACTTGTCCCATCTACCCATGAGGGGAACTGGCTGTACCTCGCTCACTATGTCCTGAGGAAGCACCAAGATCCTCCAGCACATGAGATTATTCCAAAAGGCTGTATGTGTCAGCACCTGCATGCTCCGTGCTGCCCCAGAGCAAGCATCTGTGGGGTGAGACATTCCCAACAGCAGCTTCTGAAGGAGCTCAAGTCTTTGCTCCAACAGCAACTCCTTTATTTACTCATCCAGAAAAAGGAGAATGGTTTTCATTAACAGTGAGCGGCTTCGCTTCTCCCACACAATGCGCAGTAATACATCAAGAACCCAGCAAGACTCTGCAGTGTTCTTGCACCTTACTACACACACACACCAGTACCAACAGCACAGATCATTGCCACTTGCAGTAGGAGCCATAAGAGCAAGAAAAAAGTTTAGAGCAACTTACTAAATACCCTGAATTTTAAAATTTTATTTGGATTCTGAGTTATGTGCACTTGTTCACTAATTAAGGGCCAATTCCCTTTATGATCAAAGGCTGACCCTAAGCACATGGCTGGATCCTGTATCATACCTTGCCACAGCCTTTGGCACATCTCTAAAGGTATTTTTTTCATATTTTAATCATATTCCATTAGCTGACCTAAAATAGGTTGCTGTATTTTGATTTTACGGCACAAGTTCCAGTAGGAGTTGGCTCATTTAAGAACACTCATGTGATGCACTCAAATGCCATAATCAAAGTTTCCTATTTCCTATCCCCTTTAACACCATTTTGAGATTGGTTTCCCCCTTGTTGAGGAAATTTCTTTTTGTAGCTGAACCAGAAAAAGTAAGTATGTGTTGCAATAGTCTGCAATGAGTGCAATAGGACATTTGAGATTACTCCAGTGTATGTAATCATTGAGACACTTTTGGGATCCAGCATGAGTTATTCCGCAGCTCTCCAGACAAACCTGATGTCACTTTTGTTTCAGATGACCAGAAATCTGCCCTTCCCCTCCACCCAATTCCACACCTAAGTACCACATTACAGAATCTGCCACAGACTGCACATTTTTCACCAGTAAAATCCATAAACAGACACAAGTGCAAAGCAAAATGTCATTTTATTTAATTCAAGGACTATTTTCCTTCTAGTATTGCTGAAGGGATCACCTCCTGGGGAATTGATCATTACAAAGTCCCTGTCTAAAAGTTCAAGTGCTCTTGTTGTACATTCTTTTGAACCACAGAAAACATAATGACCAAGTAGGTGGGCAGCTACTTGCAGTTTTAGCCCACCTAAATTAGCATTGCTTCAGGCTAGAAAACAATTCAAGTAGTAAAATAATGAAAAATGTTAACCTTTAAGGTCACTACCATATTTTGATCAAAAAGTCCTGAATGTATGAAAAGAACATTTGTACATGTTATGAAGTTGTTTTTAACCAGACACTGTCAAAGATGGCAGTTAAGTATTTTGGACCAGTTGTCAACCAGATATTTAAGAGTTCTATCTGAAGGTTTATTACCAATTTTATTACGCAATTCAATTTTCACATTAAGCTCTTTAACAAAAGCAACATAGACCCACACCAGAATCACTGTAGACAGATTTAGTTTTATAGAATGCCCTTCTGAAAATTCATTTCAAAATAGAGATGCTTTTTCTCCAGAACTGTAAAAGCCATAAAAATGCAAAATATTTGTTAGGAAATTTTTAATCAAAATTATTCCTTAATGTTCAAAATAACATTTAACCTCCTACTTTTTTGTTGTTGTTGTTGTCATCCACGTATTGACCAACAGACTAAACAGGTAACAATGGTTCACGTTTTCCCCCACCTGAAACATTTCTTCTAACACAGGCCCAAAGATAGGCAATACAGAGATTCAGGGACATGGATTATGCATGGCAAAGGTAATCCTCTATCACTTTAATTTAGAACAATTCTGATTCTAGCACACGGCTTGGAGTCTCAGTTGTTTTCGATCTGCTCTAGGTCCAAGTCGCCACAGTCTAGAGGGAAGATTCCTTCTTCAGTGCTCTCACAATCACTCGTGTCCTCGTCGCTTTCACACACTGCGTCTGCTTTCTTATAATCCCTTGTTTTGAAGCTACGTTGGCATGACCCGTGGTGCCTCCCTTCATCCAGCTGCTCTTTCATCGGGCTGGAGCCAGGGGTGATGATGTTCATAAGATCATTTGAGTCACATGGGGATGACACAATTGTCTTCATTTGTGTGTCATCATCATCATCTTCATAGTCAAGGGAGCAAAGACTTTTGGAATTTTTTAAAGTCTGCAATAAAAAAAAAAAGAGAAAACCATGACTATATTAACCATGACTGGACAGGAGGAACAGAATAAATTCCTTACATTCTTGAATGGTTTGAGTGTATGTACTCAAGAGTGCCACGTGTTTAAAGTAATCCTGGAAATGAGAGGCATGAAGAAAGAGGAAAAATGGTATTTACTTACTACAGTCAGGTTTAGCACAGATATTTTGGCTACGTTGATTCCCATTTGTGAGAAAAACAGTCCCCTTTTTTATGCAGGAAGTTGCAAAAACCTACCTTTGGTCAACTACATGAGGAAGCAGAGACACCCACCCAGTTTGCTGTATTGGGTTTCTGGCAAATCCAGTGCAGAGCATTTGGTAACACCAGCATTTAGGTCAGACAGCTGCACTGCAGCCTGGTCAACAATTAATTTCTCCTGCAGACAATGAGCCCTCAGGCGTCACCTCAGTGAGGCTGTCACGACAACTGGCACATTTGGGTAATCTCAAACAGAAGAAACCCAAGTCTCTACTGGGAGCATCTTGCTCCAGAGTCAGCTTAGTTTGTCTTTCAGTTGGGTACTGTCTGAACAAGAGCTCAGGAGCAATTCTATTTAAATTCAAAGGATATTAAAATCAGAGGGGCATTCATCTTTATTTACACAAACACAAAAGAAAAGAAACACACAGTAAATGTGCTACCTCTGTCCCACACATAAAGGAAAAATGCCTAAGCTCCTAATGGAGCTGTAAGGGATCCTTGGCTAGAATCCAGAGACAGCATTTAAGAAAATAAAAAACAAATATACAGAGAGCAGAACTTAGATTTTAACAAGTGAGAAACTTCCAAATTGGGCCTCATAGAAGCACCCAGGGAGAGGAAGGTGAAATAGCCAGGGCTCCTCTCAGAGGTGGTGCAAGACAGTAACGCTCATTTTCAGTCTCTCACTGGTTAAGTGACTCCAGTCTCACACTCGGCAATCATTGTATTACAAGGAGATCCACAGGGAACAAGACCAACTTTCACACCCATTTCCAGCTTCCTCCCCCAATTTGTCATTTCTCAAGTATTTTATATTTGTTTATTTGAAATGGGAACATTGCAACATTCCTAGTATGCTGTATTCCAGATGCTCTTCAAGAGCACATGGTAATGGTTCCTACTTCACCAATGCACATCAGCACCCACATAAGGGGCTACCAGTATCTTTGGGTATTTTTTAAACAAAACTTCACAAATTCAGAAGAAATTTGAGTTAGGCTTGTCTGTATAGAGCTGGTTAAAACAGGAAACCTCACTAGGGGGAGGGGATTGGCCTGATCCCTTAGGTTGATGTTACATATGGAACACCTTGCAGACAACCCCACTGCCATGCTGTAAGGTCATACAGTTCCTTGGACACACCTACATCAAATCTACACAGAAAGCTCACTGGAGGGAAAGCTCAGGTAAAGGTAAAAAGCAGAGCACCCAGGGTCTGGAGCTCAGTCACAGCACAGGCAGGCTGAGGGTAACCAGAAGCACGGGGATGGGATGGTGGCCCCCATCACTGATACCCCTCCACAGGGAAGGTTGTGCAGCAGCACTCCCTGAGCCTGCACCACATTTAACACATCAATGCAACACATTTCTCTACTGATCAGAGGTTTGTTTTGCTCTTCTCCTGCTCAAACAGCTTTCATATCTTACAACACACATTAGATGATTACTTAAGTTATACATTTCTGGCCAGAAAGATCTATAAGGGACAATCTAGTTTGTTTGAACAGACAAACAAGACCTCATTTAGAAGCTGATTTATGTAACTCCAAGGCCTGCACTCAAAGATCAGATCTCAGAAAAAAAATTACCGTTGGTCATAGTTCTGTCAGGAGGAATTCAAAGTCTTTGCTAGCCACAGTTAAAGCCCATATTCAATTCTGCATGTGACTAACACCAACGAGATAACCTTGCATGATCAAAAAGATTTCTATTTTCAATTTTCACTCCCCTATGAAAACAAATGTGGTATAATACACATTCCTGTTTTCAAAATGCTTCTGTATAGCTCACTCACAGCTTATTCAAGTAGAAACATTTGAGAACATCTGAGTTTCCTTCTATGACTAATAGGTACAAATTTCTCTCATGTTTACTTAAGAGCAAACCAGTATATTTCTAAAGTAAAAAATATTTAAGTATATTTTAGTCCTAAGTCTATCTCATTGCTTTGGAAAACACAACAAGATGTGTTCTATCTCCATACAGGGGACAATATTTTCAGTTCTTTAAACTTATAGTAGGTACTGGGAAGGAAAGGGACCAAATAAAGAGAAGCTTTGAAAGTTCTGCTTTCAGTGTTTCAGAAAGGAATTCCCGAGTCCCCCTTCAAAATATCTTTTATTCAATTTACTGCTAGAAATTAATCCAACCACACAGCTGTCTTTCTAGAAGGTTTGTGTACATAAATGGAAAATTGCCTGTTAGCTGTACTGTGCTGAAACCACTTGAATGGGAACTTTTAGCCGGTTTCAACACAACAGCAAGTGCATTCAACTGGTTCTTTGTTCACCCACTTGTCACAACCTCACCAAACTAAAAATAGGTGGATTTATTATCTCGCAGTACAATCCCGCTCCTTTCACAAAGCAAAAGGTAGAAATTGCAATGCATTCAGGCCCTCTGAACTGCAGCTTTCCATGTTACACTGGTACAGTACCACACCTTTGAAGCACAATTGTGCTCAGTGGGGAGTCTGCGAGTACTTGCTCAATGGTCCTCATTTTATAAAGGATGCTGGACTAGCAAGACAAAAGAGTCCACAGTTGGCAATGGATAGAACTCAATCAGCTAAAAGTATTCTTTTGTGTGATGGAAAAAAAGGAAAAAAAAAAGAACCTCAGAGTTTTAAAAGAAGTGAGGCGATAAAATGTCTGAATATTAAGAAAAAAACCCCAACTTTGTACCAAAAACAATGGCAGGGAAGGAAATAAAAGAAATCTCTCTAGACCCTTGCCATACAAAGCAAACAAGAAAGGCCCAGAGCAGCCTGAAAGGAAGCTAATGTCTGTACTCTTTACTAAACCTTCAGCTCAGAAACCCGTAATACATCACTTTCTAAATATAAGAAGCAATAAAAAGGTTGTTTTTGTTTTACTAACAAAACTAGAGCATTTGCTACAGTAGTCAAGGGAAAAAATAAGACATTTATGTGCATGAAAACCTAGTGTATAATGGGAGCAGCAGTTCTCATGCTTCTCCCCCAAGCCCCCATCATCCTCCAAGTCCAGCCCTCGGCTTTGAGTGGGGGTGAAGATCCAGCTGCTCTGAAGAGGTGCAGCTGCAGCAGCTGGCACACAGTGAGGAGCAGAGGAAGCCCGAAACCACCAGGAGCTCTGAGCCCATCCTACTGCCTTCTCAGCACCAGTTACCACCACAGGATAGGCTGCTCCCTGAAGCCACATGCTTCGGAAGAGAGGGAATTTATCAGAATAATCAGACTGGCTTATCTGGCTTGCTTCCTGTCCCATCCTGCGACTTCTGCCTATGATGGCACAAGAGATGCTGCTTTAAGATAAGACTGGCACACAGGATTTCTTGACTGTTAAGGTCCCTCTACCAGGGATATGAAACATGTGGCTGGTACAGTGGTCCTCATGAGGAGATTCTGGAATTTCCTGGAGTATCAGCATCTAATCCAGGAGTAAAACACTGAAGGAGCAGAACCCAAGCATGCAGCAACATGTGGCCTTTTTGTTCCTTCCCTGTATCTAGCCAGTTGATGGAGATGGGGCAAGTTAGATGGCCTGCACTTTTCCCTTGAGAGCTTCATAGGTCCTTACTTCACTTCCTTGACTTATGTTTCCTGTAGATTAGTGAGACTGGCTGAAAAACAAACGCCTTTATTGATGGTAACTCATAGTTAAGCTTCAGAACAGAAGCACCACAAACAGCACGATGTGTTCATGTCTCAGACACCAACCTGTCCCCAAAGAGGTCACAGTTGAGTCTCAGCAACAACAAAATCCAACCACAGTACAAATTCATTATCTGGAGAGACTCCATTCAGTGAAGCTAAAAGGGAGGCTTAAGGAAGGAGTTTATAAAAGTCACAAAGACCCCAAAAGTCTGATGTGAGCAGCTCACAATCACACTGAGAACAAACCATCACCTGGCTGGCATCACATCCAACCACACAGATGTGAAGGGTGTCCCTCCCTGTAAACTGAATTGTCACTTCATGCACCTAATTACTTACATTAATACCTTCACGTGTGACAATTTAAGTTGGAAATATGTGCAGTGTCTATTGTAAATTATTAGAAATGTCAACTGGTTGTACAGATTAAAAATATCCCATAAGTCCTAAACCCTACGTCTTCTACTATGCATAAAGTGAAAAATAGTAAGAAAAAATGCTGTGTTTACGTAACAAACCATTAATCTTTCTGTAGAGTAAATCTCTTGACATTTGACTCTGACTTTTCGGTCTTGAATTGCACTGAGCATTCAGTGAACACTCCAGTGTTTGCAGATAACCTTTGCTTTCAAGTAACTTGCAGCTGAGCAGAAATGTTGCTTCACTGGTACAAAGTGGTGCTGACAGGAGGAAAACAATATAATATCCTACATGATGTTATGTGCTTGAGGTTTGCTAATGCACTAGAAGTTAAAAACCAAAGTTAAGTAGGAAAGAATTTCTCCCTGTTCAAACAAGAAATTAAAAGGTGTAGAAATACATTAAATTTTAGAATTCAAGTGTCTAGGAAAATACATCAGGTTCAAACCCACTGAAGATTTTTAAGTTATGAATTTGAAGTAAATCAAGAGAGACATATTTTTTTGTTCTTGCACCAGGTTAAAAAACAAGTAGTGAACAAAACCATTTCTATTTATGTATTATGTGGGAACAATCAAATCCCAAGAAAATTCCTGACACCTTCATGGGCAAAATCAAATCTCTGATGAAACAGACTTTGGAACCAAAGATGCTCTTATCTTTCTGTAGCTCTGCAGGTATCCCTCATTTTCCTGGAAATCTGACATGTATTTTTGTATGTTAAAAAGGCAATGTTTATGTCATCATCTATAGCTAGGAATCAGAAAAGAACTGGAATACTGGATATGAATGAGAACAAGCAAACAGCCTCCAACATTCTGCCATGTAATTAGACACTGAACTATAATAACCATTCCTTTCAGCAGAGAAAGAATTACTGCTGCAATTCTTGTAGTCAAATAAGGTAAAACTCTATTTGCAATGCCAAAGACCCAGTTAAAAATCAATACAAGCTGACAGCAATACACAGCAATATGGCTACGACTTGAAATGACAACTGTTCAGTGCTTTGTCTCTGCTGTATCTTCAAAGATTATTTCAATTTTTCAGATGTAGGTGCCCAGGAAGGGAAGGAAACTGCCATGAACTCATTTCACATCAGATGCTAAACAGCATCATGATGTAATAGGCTTTCATCTCCCACTAGCCAGACTGTTCCAGATTTAAGCATGCAGTTTTCTGGTGTAGTCTACCATGAAAGTTGATCTATTTATTGGCCTAGATATTTATGCTCATATTCTAAATTGTGCCACAGTATCCTTGTAAGTTTTGTTTATAAGCTGCAAGAACCTGTGATTTAATTTGGCTTTTTACTTAGTGCTATTAGTTGAAAAAAATAATGACTTAAATATTTAAGCAAAATGCTGAATTTATCTAATTATACTCAGTTATGCCAGAATACAAGGCTGCTCATTGTGTGAAGTAAGTCTCCAACTGAGAAAAATAAAATGCACAAAGACTAGGGGACAGTAAGGGAATTTGAGGTCCAGTTCCCTGACTGAGCACCACTGCACTCACACAGGGCCCCCAGCACCGGTGAGGGGATTTCAGAACTCAGGCACTGCAGCCTTCAGAGCTGTAAAGCAGCCTACTCACCTAGCCAGGAAACTTGTAGGACCCAATTAACATCACTGCTATCACACCACAATCCAAACAGCCAAGTTGGAGGCATGGCAGATCCCAAATACATCAGGGATTACAAATACCAGGGATTGAGTTCAACCTAAAAGACTGCTTCCCCTTGCCCCAAACTCAGACATAAAAATCATTCATTATGGGCACTGCACATATGATTTTAAATTTGACACTCAAACTAAATATCCTCTCAAAGTATCTTTTCCTTTTAGTGGTTTGCAAAGATGATCTGAACAACAGAGAGCATCCCCAGCCCCTCTCAGGGCTATCAGCTCACCCCTCACGTGCTTACAGACTACATGCACTCAGTGAAGTTCCAACATTATGTAATATAATAAACTAAGGAATTTAAGCAGATTAAAGAAAAGTTTGTCAGTCTAAAAGTGTTTAAACTGAATTTAAGCAGCCAAACCACTACTGTCATTCCTTTAAAAATGAACTTTTGGTTGGATAGGGGCAATTTAGTGCAGAAAACTCAGTGCTGGGGTTTAGCAGCTTCTACAAGTTCAGGACCATTCATCTCAGGGGTTAACTTTTGTTTGCTTTTAAAGACAAATTGAAAGCTAAGCGAGTTAATGCAGTACTGAATGTAATACAGTCAAGAATGATTCAACACTAGTGCTAACATGAAGAGGGTGAACATATATAGCCATTTTCCCCTTTTATAAAGCCCAGACCAACATTAAACCACATTTTTAAAAGTTTACAGTATGGAATTTTAATCAAGATGTTAGCCTCTTAGATACTCTAATTCAGTGGATTTGTGAACTGCAACCTTTTACCTTCCCTGTCTGAGTAAGTATAAATCATGCAAGCTTTTATTGTAAGAATGTGGAATTACACTCTACAAACATCAGGCCTACCTACTTCAACTGCATGTAATTAAGCAGAGAAAGTTTCAGCTATTCTTAGGACCAGTCCAGCAAGCACCTCCAGATGCTATGAATTATTCCATTAGCTGCAACAGAGGGGGCTCACACAGTGGATTTAACTCTTCTGAACTGGCTGATAATCAATACAGTACCAAAGTAGAACACAGTGACATTGCTTTGTTCAGCTGCCTAATACAGTACAAGGCTTGGGCCAGGGAGAAGGAAGTTTAAGCCAAACAGGACAATTACTAGATACAGCAGCAGCATTCATCTGAAATGCACCAATGCATTAGAACAGAGGTTTGTTCAAAGGCAAAGAAGCACCACAGAAAAAAATGATTCAAAAGGGCACTGAAAGAGCAGGGAAAGGGCCTGGATGATGGGTTCTTGCTCTGGTCTTGCTTCAGCAACAGCTGCAGTCAGGGGTCTCTGCAGTACCACAGAAACTTTTGTGCCTTAAAGTAAACCACTCTCTTTGCACACCTTCATCCAGGTTATTTTCCTACTCGCTGCTTGACCCTAAGCACATCTCTGTTATGGATAGTGAATTTATTCACCTTATGGATAGACTGAAGAGCTGGACAATGTGGAGTTGGGCCTCTCCTGTGCTTGAGCTGCATAAGCTCTAGAGGTTTCGGTCTGGCAAATCCAATCAGCCAACAGCACTAATGAGCAATGGTGTGAGGAACAAACAGCTGCACCACTTGTGTGCATACAGGGATGATAAACACATCTGGTTTTGTGGTAGAAGGACACAGAGGGAAACAATGTGAGCACATGCTCTCTCCCAGCAGAAGTGATTCATGCTTTGCCAGAGTCATTCCCTCTTTTCCTATTCGAGAACTATTACCTTTCCTTTCAGAAAAGAAACAGGCTGTGGAAGCAAGAAACAACTTAAACTGCTTATTACCATCTTCATTAGTAATATGACAAAATAATTTCATGAAGACCTAATTTAAATCTTATCTAATTAATACAGATGAAAGATGCATCTACTTTTCCACATTTTAGACTGGGAAATAAGGCACACACACATCATTAACATGAGCTACACACACATCCCTGAACAGAAACACAGGCACAAAAGGAGCAGCACAAGAAAACTGCTTAACAAGACTATGATTGCTTGCAGTACCATCTCTCAGTGTTCAGCATTCAGGATCCAAAAACAAAGACCACCCTGGGTAGTCAAAGCCTTCTGATGTATTACTCCTCTGACAGAAGAATTAACAGACTACAATCAACTCTGAAACAACATAAACAAAAAAGTTAACTCCAACCCCAGGAGTTTTAATAAATTTCTCAGTTTCTAACTAGATACATTTAGACAAGAAGAGAAAAAGCTGTAGCTGTGCTTCCACAAAATTCCAAATAATCAGTGACATTTCAAAGTTTGCTTTGCCATGCCAAGCTCTGCTCTCAAGTAACAAGGTTTAACTTGACTGATTATGCACTGGAGTAACACAGGACAGGATTTGACCCTTGTGGCTTCAAAACATGACCATATTGGCTTCATTTCCTGCCATTTATGTGTCATCTATTTTTATAGAGAAGTTCTATTCCTGAGCAGTTTAGCCAAGGTCTTATTCCTTCATGACTTTGCTATGAGCTGCAAACAATTACTTTAACAACTGAATCACATATGCACTGATTGCTGCAGTGCACATCCATGTACCTACTTCTCTTAAAATTCCTGCATGTTCGCTTTTCTTTTATCCTCAGGTCCAATTTTAAGTTGATATGATGGGTCAAACTTAAGAGAAATTAGAGAAGTAAACCCCAAATCCTGATTCCAATGCTGCCCTCATTAGTTACTGACAGATGTCAGACTCACCTATATTATTGGGTTATGCTGGAACTCCATCATAACTAGCATTTTAAGGGATTCTATAATTGGGCCATAAAGTTCACTTCTGCCAGGGAAGGGGGATGGGGAAAAAAAGGGAAAACTACCCCATCAGCTTGGGAACAGTTCCCCCTTCTTCAGACCAATTTTCCACTACAGAAATGCTTGCCCAAAACAAAGCCTTAAGATCTTGCTATGGAAGTGCACAGAGGCACACATGGGCACAGACACACAAAGCACAAGTGCTTCCATGAATCTTTTGCTCAGCTCAATGCAAAACCCACAATTTAACGGTAAATTCTTCCAGGAGCATTAATTCAAACTGTAGGTGGACCTTTACCACTAATTATTTCCAGGGACAAGTTAAGTTGAACACAATGCATTTGTTTAAGAAGAACAGAATTAGTACCAGAGATTGAAGGTGAATGGTACATGGACTGCATTTTCTAGCTTGGTGTCTGATTTTGGACTATCTGAACATTTGTGAAATAATGTGGTTCAAGAAGTGTTCCTGACATTAAGCGACAGGACTGCTATACATTTTTAATACTAAGTCAACTTGTACTAAAACTTCTGTTTGATAAATACATTTCAGCCAAGTTTGTTTATTGGTTCAAATACCAAAGCTGACAACATGTCAGCAGTTGATGCTCAGTATGTTTCTTTAAAAAGTCAGGAAACCATGTATGTGGTCCTTTATCCTTCAGTGCAATATATGTTTTAAAAGATATCAAACCAAGTCAGAGGAGAAGCAAAGTATACAAAACCTGTGTAAGACAGAGTCAACACTCAGATTCCTAAAACACTGAGGTAACACTAAAATTGAGCTCAACCTCTCACTGTACAGCCTCAGTTTTCCTCTATTGTGTAGAAAACCCAGAGTTTGCATGAAAAAGCTGAAACATTCAAAAAACTGTACATTCAATTATTACACATGCTGTATTTTGAATATGAGGATTTGTTGATGCTACCGCAGCTCACAAACTTCCTAGCATACCATGATGGCCTTCTAAGTTCCAGTCACATGGTTATTACTATAAAGAAAATGGAAATCAGGAAACTCATCAGAAGTCTCGTTTATTTAAAATTCCTTTTCTGCTAATACTTAAGTTTTATTGCAAAGCACATGTCATCATCAGCATAAAAATAAATGAGTACTTCCAAATACAGGAATGGATGAGCTATCTGATTATCTGCAGCTCACCTTAACACAAAACCATCACCTCCCAGATCACTTATGCAGAAAATATCTCCTCATTAACTATATTCCATTAAAAGTTGCATCTAACAGCAACTTAAGAACAGAACAAACTTCCCTTCAATTTGTATGTACTTGAAAAAGCAGGTAAACAAGTCAGTATTTCCCATCCTAATGGAAGAACTGACATCACTAAGTGATGTAGAGAAATTCCCATCAGTTCATTTTCACAGTCCTGAGATATCTGTTCAGCTTTTATCACACATATGCACCGGTGCACACATGCAGCAGGAATTGATCTACACAATGCAAGACTAACAAAAGACAAAGTGACAGTTAAACCTTCCACTTTTCCACATGATTTTAATAAACCTCTCTGCAGAAAAAAGCCTCAGGTGAATCAACTTGATTTAAGTTCTCTTTTAGATTATGATGATGCATCAAGTCAGAAAGTGACTGTCAAAAAGCAAGGAAGTTTCACAACAGATAACAGAGTATGGAAGAACAAAGTCTAATTTCACAGTTAAGTCCTTGCATTCAGGTACCACAAAAATGTACTAATTTATTAATTTGATTAACATGTTATTACAAAAATACTGAATATTTAAAGAATCCTCTCCCCAAATTACCCTGAGTTAAAGTCGAAGACATACAACTTCTTTTTCTAATAAATTTTAGAAGATTATACTGGGATTTTATTTTTTGCCAAAAAAATCTGGAAGAAGTTCCCATATCAAAGATGAAACATTACTCAACACTTCTGCTAGCCATCATCTTTTGCAATTTAGAGCAAGGGAAAAAAATAACTTAATCCCCTGCCACCTGCCAAAAATCCAGATGGTAAAACCTGAGAAAAGTGCTCTCACCTCTCTTTAAACCCTCTGGTGCAGCTTAGGCACATTAACTATAAGTACTCTATATTTAACACTGAACCATAGCTCTAAACTCAGTATTGTATTGTTTTCGAAACATCACCAGTAATTTTAGCATAATCCAATTTTCTGATGGGATAAGTAATAATTAAAAAAGAAATATCCACAGCTGGCTGAAACCTGGCATGTGAGTCAATAGATGGCTCCTTTCTTTTCTCATAATGTCAAATGCAGCTGGTCTGGTACTCATTAGCTCTTTCAGCAACAAATACTTATTGTACATACAGGAACTTACCAGAAAGGAAAAACAACTCTGCAGCAGATATTAAGCTGCCTCCTCTTCTTAGCACGGTGCTTACAGAAAAGTACCATAAATATACATGCAAAGCTGACTGCAGGTATGGCAAAGCAACACAGCGCTGAGCAGCTCTGGGTATCTGCAAGACATTTGTTACAGAATCCATTCACAAAAGAGGGGGAAAACCTCCATCCTTAATGAGATTTCCTTTTCTTCACTGTCCTCAGGGAGAGGGCTTATACTCCCTCACTGTCAGAGCACAGGGCACCTCCAGCACAAGGGCTCACTTCATTAAATGCCATTTCGGGCCTAATTTCACATTGTGACCCACTCTGCCGAGGCAAAGAAAGCAAAACGCCAGATGCTCTCTGTGCCTGCTACCTCAGCAGTGTTTCATTCACTGCTCCAAAAAACTTCCAGGCATCCATTCAAAACCAAGTACCCCCAGCCTGGTCTGTCCTGTCACAGGACAAAGTGCTGGCTTGTCTTCAGCTCACTTTTGATGCTTGCCTATCATCTCCCAGCCCAGCCTACTCCTATCTCCTTTCCTTCTTCCCAAGCCTGCTGGAATTTGAACTTTAAATGGACGCCCTCCATGGCAACAATAGATAAAAAAGGAGCCTTTGATTGTTCATGCGTTGCAGAAAAGAAAGGAGGAGATTCATCCTGGCTGCGACCTAGCAGGAACTCATCAAGCACGGCTCCCCTTCCATTGCAATGGGATGCCTGAGCCTGGAGCTACTCATTCAAGCTCCCTGCGTCTATGTTTCCATTCAAAGAGGATGAATTCTTCAGGTTTCCCCTGTTAAGGAATTAAATGTTGATCCTGTGAATGAAGGACAACACCAAACTTGGAAAGCTGCCAAAAGGTTCTGTAACACTCAGCAGTTTGGACTTAATTCAATACTTATTGATACCTAGCAGGATTTATAGCTGCATTATTTATAAGGGGGGTGGGGGGGGGAATCACAGAGCCATATTTAGACCTTGGTAATAAACTATTTTTAACACCATCTGTTTTTCTAGTTTGTTCCCTTGCTTAGGCAAGAGCATACTTTTATCCAGCTCCCTCTTCCTTGCCCGTTTAAAAGAATCCACAGAGTCTAAACCGAAGCATAAGTTAGGATCACTTGGAATATTTATTGTGCAGCAATCCTCCTAAGCATGTTCTGGAAGTCAAACCTGCTGACTAAGGACAGTCTTAGGCTGATGTAACACTGTATGTTGTCTTGACAGAACTGAGCAGATTTTTTTAATGTAAGGGGCAATGTGCTTCACACAAAGGAAGTTACTATCTGGAAAGAAACAACTGATCATTAACTGCATTAAGCCATCTGAAAAGTGGTTCACAACTCCTGGCAGTGCTTTTCTGGGCCATTTCTGGGCCACAGTTGCCAAGTTTCACCCTCATTAAACACACAGATTTATTTTTTTTTGTCACAAGTACATTCTGCCAGGCCAGGCTGCTGTTAGAGGGGGAGACAAATCATAAGCAGCTGCTGCAAGCACCTTGTTTCAGAGATGAGTTTCAAGCTGCAGCTGCTATCCACTCAAAAGCTCCCCCAAACCTTAAATTACCTCTTCAAGTGTACATGGATGTTCTGCTTTTAGTATGCAACATCACTGGCGGCCTTTGCAGCATGACAAGGGACAGAGTGAAGGGATTGCTGGTTCCTTGAACTCTGAGAGAAGCAAGGCTTTGGGTACTTCACACTGATTAAGTTCTCAGGAATGAACTTGATAGCAGCAAAATATTCATCTTACCCTCCTGGCTCACAAAAGTTTTGTTTTTCCCCAAATAGCATAAATATTCAAAAGTTTCACTGTTAACTGTGTCAGATTAAGAAATTTTACTGTACAGCAAGGCAGAAAACTCCTGTAAAATATGAGCTCATGGAGTTCTTACTCATTACAAAGGGCAGCAGCAATAAGGGTTGCAAGCTGGTTTCCTAGGCCTTGCAGCACAGGTCAAGCATTCCTGGGAAGCAGACTGCATACAGCAGAAAACCAAAATAATTCCCAGCATGTAGTACGTAGGTCAAAATTAAATTCTACGAATGCACAACAGAAACACACAGCCACCACTATAATGGGTTCCAACAGAGTCTTGAGGGCTTTGAAACATTCGAGCAATCAGTATTATTAATATAACATTCATTTAGCACTGGCATTATGCAACAATAAGTTCAGTGTGAAGGCAATGTAACAGTGCTGCCCACCCAGCAGCCCCTGGGAGGTTTCCTTCTACTTCACTGCCTTTTTTTTTTTTTTTTTTTTCCCCAGTGGAGGAAACAGGGCACAGCACTTCCAACAGCAAGTACAACAAATTGCCAGGTACATGGAAAGGCTCCTTGGCAGCACAACACACAGACAGGCCATTCCCAGGATCAGAGCCAGGATGGGGAATTCTGCTCCTGGTGAGAAGCATCTCCACACGCCCCAGCAGCAACCACCGTGTCCCACCTGCCAAAGCTCCCAACTGATGTGACAAGTGGTCTGTCCCTCTCCAGGGAAAAAAGCTCCAAATCTGTGTTGCTTGGAGAGGACACCTCTCAAAGGACAGTCTGCCTCAACTGAGGGAGGTCAATAAAAGCCGTTCAAAGGACAGAATCAGCCTGCAGTACTTTGAGTGGCAACACAAAGCACATGGACAAAAGCCAGCATGTACAGTAACTGTCGCAATAAATTTAAGATTTATTGCCAAGTGTGTTTAAGAGTAAAAACTGAGATTACAACTTGTAGTTCAATTCCCTAAGGCTGTTGCATAACCTGCAAATATATTACAACATGAGAGCAAACTAATACTGGTGATTAACCAGGAATATAACCAGAGGATCTGGAAATCTTCAAAAACGCAGCTTGTTGCAAGCCTTATAGCAAAGCATCCAACTTTCATGGGGGCAAGGATGCTCACTTGTTTGCACATAAATATACATTTTTGTGAAGATCTGGAAGGTGTAACCTACCTGACTCCTTTTACAAAGCTGATACTTTATTAGCTACTACACATGCATGTTTAGAATGGTTCTGCACTCAAACAGGACTACAGGGACAGATGAATCACAGTCCCAGAAAGCAACTGGAGAATATGATGGCAAAAAGATCCAGGACCAGGCTTGCTAGGATCTGCCCATTCACCCTTCCCTTACACACCAGATGGCCTTGGAAAGACAACAGTTATCTGTCCTTAAAAATCAGTGATCACAAAGAAAGGACTTTGTGATTAACTCTCAAGTCCATACTCATTTGAGAGGTGGCTGGGTGCCAGTGAAAGGAACTGTGGCAAGTCAGAAGAATCTGTACAGACTCCGTTTACATCCTAATTCATTCACAGATCTCTCCCCTCCACCCCAATGACTGTAAGGGATCTGAGCAATTGTGATTCAACTCCAACACTGAAACCCTCTCTCTGTCAATATTCTTACATAGCAAGCCTATGTTAAACTGATTTACAGCTGGTTCTGTTACAAATTATATATTGGCAAAAACCAGGAACCATTAGGAGATTTGTATTTCATGCTACTTAAGTAGCTAATAATCTGTAAGTGAAGTCTGATCTTTTCTATTTTGAACCTCCAATTTTAAAAACAGTGCTCCAAAAGCATTGAAGTAGTTTGAACAAAATTACTTTTTTTAAAAAAAGTCATGCAACAAATGTATTTTCTTAACCTCAGTAAGTTTGTTACCACTGCTTAGCATTTTGAACAGTATTACTTCAGTCCTCATGATGATCATTATTCAGCAACGTTTCCATGTCAAGGCCTCCAATGGCAGAGTACAGTGAAAAAGGTACAGAAAGGCCTTTTTATATATAAATACATAATTAAACTGTGTATGCGCTCTATGAGCAGCCACAAACAAATCCTTGTCTCCTGACACTAGTTAGAACAAACATATCAATACTAGCTTACAAGGTCACTAACATTAACTTATTCAGTGTCAACTCCTCCTGATTTGGAGTGGTATCACCGTTGTTCCTAATAAAAACATTTTATCGTGACATGTACACAGAATTCCTTGACCATCTCCAACAGCTCACCATTTTTTACAATTGCTGTATTTACACAAGCACACACTGGCTTATGTCTAATACAGATGTCTTAAGGCCATCTGACCGAGTTTGAATTATACTTTACTCAAGCTACAGGTGGGAATCCACTTCTTTAGTTGTTAAGATTTAAGAAGTGGATACTTGCTTCAAGTATTGCAAGTATGCATTACAAAGGATTCCTCCTACCCCCATCAAACAGAGAACAATGTATTTACCACACCCTAAAGTTTAATCTAATTGTTTTTGAATCAGACTGTATCACTACAAGATGCAACAAAAACACTACACTTGACATGCAGGCGCCCCATTGATTTGAGGACCTATTTCTCTTAAAATTGAATTCTTTCTGCTGCCCACTCTTCCCAGGAGACGACACCTCCTGCAGAGCTCAACCACCACAGAACAGAGGTAAGATAAACTGAATTTAAACCAGGGTTTTTTCCAAGGGATACGGAAACAACCAGACAGTTTGGATCTCAATGAAGAATTTATTAGTGCCTCAAAAGATGAGGATCAATTAAGTTCTTTCCAGTATACTGAAGCCATTCAAGATTATTAATTACTACCTAACTACTCAGGGTCTGTGCTTTCTGCTGTTAAAGGATCTTAGGTTCAGTAACAGAAAGGACAGAAATTCTTATTTCTTCATCTGGTTATTCAAACTCTCCAGGAGGTGTCCTCTCCCTAGGAGAAGGGACAGCAGAAAGAATTCAGTTCTCTTAAAATATAAACACCAGAAAATAGTATTTTTCAACACAGAACATATATACTTTAGTTATAAGTCTGAGCTGAGTCTGGAAGTTAAACACACTTCACTACAAAGTTAAGTATTTCTGTTCATATTAAATCCCATTATTACATTCCTACTCACCTGACAAAGTACTTTACTTAACAAGCTTAAGGGCCATTTACTAACCCAACTGCACACTTGCATGCCCTGAAAACTCACCTTACTGTGCCAACTACGTGAGCTTTGCAAAATTGCAAAAAGCAAGTTCATTGCTCTGGGACATGCAATTTTAACAAGCCTTGGAAATTCAACTTAAAACAATTTTTGGTTCTATAGTAACACAGACTCCAGAGTTACACAACCAAAATAATATTAAATGCTTAACACAACTGCCTGTCCATTGAGCACTCCAGGACTGTACAATCACTCTGGAACCTTCAAGTCTGTATTTTGACTCAGGAAAGTATCCTTAAAAGAAGTAGGATGAATAATATTCTCAAAAAAAAAAAAAAAAAACCAACAAAACAAACCTGCTAGGCAAGCTATTATACAAAAGTAAACTCTAATTAAATGCTGAAAGGGGAGAAGGGAGAAAAACCCCCACACTAAGTTTTTATTTTAAGGGTTTGTAGCACATCCAGAATCTCAGCCTCTGGATCAATTTTGATTTTGTGCACTAATGAAGACTTTCAGTGAGGCTCTATGTTGACTATGCTTCAAGCACATCTGATTTCTGCCACTCTCAGCACAAACTACAGCAGTTACAAGTAACCTTGAAGCTCTACAAAATAGGACATGACAGTTAAGCCACAAGCACCTGTCATATGTGTTTTAAGATCTCACTTACGATCTTTCATACTATTTGTACATCATAACACTACTTCATATCACATATTTTAACCTACTACTTCAGACCTAAATACCCTTGTAAGTGTAAGGGTATGTAAGTTACATCTTTTAAAAGGGACAAGTTTTAACACACTAGCTGAAATGGAGTTACCCAGCATTAGCTGAAGTTCAGAAAACTTTCAGTCCTGCTAAGCAATTTACACCACAGTATTCTTGTTCCAGTACTGCCAAGACCACAAAGTTCTCCTGCTCTTTACTGGTAATGTGAATTAGTCTAGAAGACAAGCAAGGCACACACTGATCAACATAAAACAGAACTGAAAACTGAGATAGTTAAAATATAACTAGACAAAGGAAAAAAGTCTCATACAGTATCAAAAGCCACACCTGAAGAACACAGGGAATATGCAAAACCCTTTCCAGAAGGACAGTACCTTTGCAGAGCTTAAATTGCTCAACCTCTGGTCTTAAAGACTCTTTTAAACTCTGCATTTGTAAAACCTTTAGTGGCCCAAGCAATCCATACATGGAATTTTTGCGCTGTCACAAACTAGTCTACCTCTTGCATGACAAAAAGGACCACACAGGCTATATGCCTTCTAGTTTTACTACTCAGGCTTGGCTGAGGGAAGGCAGTTTCCTTAGCAGGAAGCTAGAAATGTCAGTAAGTGTGGTATTGCAGCCTCCTGCTACGTGCATCCTTCCTGGGTGAGGGCAGGGTGGAAGGACAAGATACTCTCAACCTACAGCAGGCACCAGTGACCCCAGAATGGACACACTGAGCCAGGCCTTGGTTCTAATGCAGACCTAAATATCTACCCGAGAGTGAGATCTACCACTTCTCCTTCCCCTTACACTGACAGGCACAGGATGTTGTTCTCCTATTGCACTAGAACACCGTGTCCTTTTGAAAATGAAATAGCTACATACAAAAAAATCTGCAAGTAGAATTTCAACACTTTGATATTTCTGATCAAGGCAGACTATGTAATGGTACCTGGAACACTGGGGTATTGCAAATAGTGAATGTTAAAAATTTTCAACAGGCCTCCAAAATATAACTCAGTATTTTATCCCACTGAAAAACATCATGGAAACACTTTTGTGCTGAAGATACTTCATGTTCAAAGCATTCCACTGACTGAGCAAGAGGGCTCATTTTTGCAGCCCACAAGATATGCCCCTTCTCCCTTTTCAGAGGAAAACAGAAATTATTAAGGATTTGCACTTACAAAGAACTGGGAAGAGGCCCTACACTAAGAGAAGAGTGTCTGCATTCAGCTATTCTACAATAGTCATTATCAATCAAACTTCACATCCTTCTCACTTGATAACTGCACTACACAGGCAAGCCTCAACTCACTCATACATGGGGCCTTGCTACAACTTGTCCCCTCAAAGTAACAAGTTGTCAAACTGGTGGTGTGATTAGGAAAAAAAAATTAAAGTCCAGGTTTCCTTTGGTTGTACTGCAAAATAATTCACATGAAAAAATGTAAGTGCTGTTTTCAGATTAAAACCAGAGGGTGTTTCCCTACTACAGGAGAAACATGTTTGACAGACTGAAGATAACCCTTGTCAAATCATCCTGTATACCGTGCATTAATTAAGCACAGTTCAATTAAACACAAGTACAGTTCAGATGAGTACATTATTTCATGCAGCTGGAAGCAATGATCCTAGGTCAGAGAAAGACAAATTTGTTCAAACATCTACAAAAAAAGTTCAATGAGTTGATCCTCTCTCCCAGTTTCCAAAGTACTCTGCATTTTTACTTCCCCTATCATACTTCTTCATAATGCCGAGACGAATGGATATTCTTTTGGACCAAAAAAAAAAAAATTAACTGCCAAGATTACCTTGAAAATGTTTCAGTTACACCTGAAAAAGCAGTTGTTGAAATTGTTTTAGTTTACATCAGTTTATCAGTTTCTGTATCTAATTTGAGTACTTGAGTACTTAGTCACTTGGTTGAAGTTTACAAGGTTGCCACATTAATAATTGAGTTATCAGCACACTGTTGGCTGCTCAGCAGTACTGGGAGCAAGCAAAAGCAGTTGCATTTAAGAACTGAGTATGTATTTGCTATTTTCTCAAAAGCATAGGAAGACAGTTAAAATGGAAGTGCTGTTAAGCAAACATCCGGATCGATGGAACAGTCATTTCACAGAGCGCTGAATGAACCAAGTTATTTTTTAACTACTGCAAGTTCAAGATTCTTAAAAAAGGCTGTTGGGCGGATAAAGTGTGTCACACCAGTATTGCAACAAGAATAACTAATGGAAAACTACCCAGGCTTCTGTTTCACACAGGGTACTGCAGCTCAGACTCCAAAAGGCTTGGGCTAAGACAAGCTCTCCACATTTCTGCCATCTTATTGTTAAAAGTCAGAGCACCACTTTAGCCACTACAGGTTTATCAAAAACACACTGTCAGCAAGATACATCTTTGACATAGAAAAAATTAAGCTTAACACAAAGGGACCTATCCACTACTTGTCCTGTTGGTGACTTGCACTAGAAATTTTATTTAATCCCTGATTACTTTCTACTGCACTTCAGAGCTAAGAACTCCTGTTCAGGAGCTGCATTTTGTTCTCTATCACTTCATTATTACAACAGACCTAATCTCCAAGGTCCCACCTTATTTCCCAGCTAATGCAAATATTTACTTGAACTATTTAATTGCATTTTTAAACCAGACAGGTGATGCCTGATCAAAGTATTTTCCTGAAAGTCAGATACACAACATAGCAGATGTGTTCACGTGGCAAAGCAACCTCAAAATCTGTGGTGGGATCTCCAACACTGGGAACAGTGCAGAGAAACTATAACCATGACAACAGCAAATCACCTAGAAAAAAAGGCTGCAACACCTCTTGATATCAAAACAACATGAGTCCTAACTTCATCCTATGTTGCCCAAATACAAGCAGTGTTTTTCACTCCAAAATGGCACTTTCAATCTTGATCTCAAGAGCAAATCTGAAACCAGCTCCTTCTGCTACACATAAATGAATAATTTATATAAATAAAAATAAATCAATTTAGAGAATTATTCAAAAACTAAGAAAACCAAAGACTCCAAGACCTAAAGAAAAGCAGAGACATTTTCTGTCTCTGCTTGCACAGAAAGTTGGACAACTCAAACATCTGGATATGAAGAAACTAGCAAGATTTGAAAGAAATTTAGTCTCATTTAGTCCTGATTTTCTTTAAATAGACTCACCTGAAAGTAACCATGCTAACTTCTGCCATATTTTTCTTTCCATTTAATAAAAATTCTTTAATCCTTTGCTTCAAAATGCACAGTAAAAATCTCATTCATTTGACCACTTGAATAATGGTAAATTCCCACACCGATTCCAGAAACACTCAAAATCCACACCAGAGGACTGGCCACCAGTACTGAGTGACCTTCCTGTTGCTCTTTCCCTTCAACGATACCAAAAAAGTCTCCAGATTTTAGAGGCTGCTTGGCACTGCCTATTCCTGGTTAATTCTTCTGAAACAGAGAAGATTCCTCTCATTTTTTACAAACTTAAACCATTCTTATTTCAAAATGGAAATTCTCCCCTACATATACAAGTCCTCACCCTTGTAATTTTCACAACAAAAGCTCATTTCATATCATGATTGCAGCTGCATTTGTTGTAAGCCAATTTTCTTCCTTCACCCAAAATCCCCAGCAGTCATTACACTCAAGTAGTCTTACAGATATAAGTTTGAAGCAAGTTATTTTCTCTAATGTTTATACACCACACTGAAATTAAAAAGTCTTTCTGAACATCAAAAACCCCACAGAAGATGAGTCTTCTCCACTAATCCAGTTTAAACCTAGTACTTTCTTATCTTCTTCTTGTGTGCACTGATCTCACAGGAAGTTTCTTGGGTGGAGACTTGAGAAAGTTTTCAAAAGCCTCTGAACTGACTCTGAATTACTAGTTTGGTTTTATTGCACATGCCCACTTTCTACCATCCAAACAGACCTAAATCAGAACATAGCTCCAGAGAAAAACCTCAGCCCTGGCACATCTTCATCCCCTTAGAGCTGAGGAAATCACACACCTCACTCAGCACAGCAATTAATGTCATATTCTACTTACCCTTACAGACATAATCAAAGCAGGTTAAAGACTTTTCCTAAGTAAGACAGGCAAGGGAGCTGAGTGACCAGACTTCAGCTGAAGGGAGCTCAGAACAGCAGCATGACACAACTAGTCTTGGAAGTTATGCCTTATCCCAAAAAGAAAGGGGTGAGTTATTCAAAACCATGCTATGACACAGCCCTCGGAATAAAAAGTCAAGTAATAGTCTGTATTAAAAGCCCTACCAGCAACAAACTTGCAATGCCTACCAAAAAAAAATAAACTAAGCATTGAACCTCAATTGCTTACTCCAGGAAAGTGTGTAGAAAGACATGCCCAGAAGAGAGTAATTCTTTCTTCTTCATCATGATCAGACAGTTTTCTAAGAAATTTATCTCATCTAGTTTCATGTACTTAAGAGCATTGGTACACCTACTTCAAGTGTGGCACACAAACCTGCTGCCAGCTCTAATGTTGTATCTACCTCCATGACCAGCTAACCCATCATTTATGAGTTCTGCAAGACCCAGTGCAGCAATACTGAGACCCCCATGTAGAACAGAAACCCAATGAACACACAAAACAACTGCACAAAGATGGAGGTGGTGATACATCTTTGTGACAATGCATCTGAAGACTGCTTAAAAATGGGAAAAACATGCCCAAAAGAGTACATTATATTAACAGACTTCATGAGTTAAAGCTGAGTGACATCAGCCACATAAGGGAAGGTTGGAATATTCATGAACTTGATTGAAATGATATCATGGGCACATTTATAGAAAAGCACAAGGTCGCACTATCAAACTGCATCATGAGGAATTAATCAGTTGGAAGGGTCAGAGCAGGACAAGAAAAACAAGTGACTGCAGTCACCAACTCAAAACAGCCATAAAAGGAGAGAGAATAAAAGCAAACAGAAAAAATAATAGTCAGAGGTAGGGATGGTTCACAATCTGCTTCAGCAGAGCCTGTTTTACTTAGCATGGAGAAAGGGACAATCAGCAATAACTTTCTCTAAGCAGGCACACTGCAGAAGGATCAGCTGGAAAGAAGAGTTAAAGAACCAGCTCCAGGGAACACACTCTTGATAAGGACATGTGATACGATCAGCTATGAGTTAAGTTTAAGAAATCACTCAGAACTTTTTTCTTCATGGCAGTTTTCTAACAAACTAACCATGTTGGGAATGAACAATAAAATCTAGTTCCAATTAAAATCCATGTCAGATGGTGTTCATCTGCTAATCCTAAAAGTAAAACAAAACAAACCACAACAACTTCTGCTATATTCACTCGATTTTTACAGTATGTTGAAGACCAGGAACCTGTGTGATCTCTTTCAACAAGAGACTTCAACTGATAAGAGACAGTTAATACTTCTTGGAAATTGATGCTTCTACAGTATGTTAGCCTAACCAAGAAGGTTAAGGAAGAGAAACTAGCAGGGTGGGGAGTGTTACACAAGAATAAATTTATCATAAATCTCAGGACATATTTAAATAGATCACACAAAAATATTTTGACCACAAGCTGGCCAGTGAAGGGTGAAAGTAGCCTTACTCTGTGTACACAAAACCTTTTCAGAAAAAAAAAACTTGAAGTAGGTATGAGTCACATTAAAGAATTTAAATATGACTGCTCTGGAATTGACATGTAGAAGGGGAAGGAGCTTTAAAGCAGAGGGAGTTAACAGAAGCACTCATAGTTCACTAACAGTTCCACTGAGGTTTGTTCTTACAGATTAGAGGTTATTACAAATACGACTGTTCACTAAAAATGCATTTCAACATCCTGCCCCTCCTTCATTTCCTCTCTGTAATCCTTTGGTTTACAGTTTCCAAACATGAACTTCAAGGATAAAGTTATTTCTGCTGAAACCCAAAGGTAAAACCACTAATATACATTACAAACCACATTATCATTACAAAACTGGACTTGACCCTCAGTCTGAAAGAATATAGATCAAATGATCCCCCATGGAAGGCATGATGAAAACTGTTTCACAGCAAGGGAAGGACTTCACCAGAACAGAAGAAAAAAACCACCCCAGCATGACAGCAGCCAACCAGTACTGCTTGCAACATCTCCTGTAAGATATCAAAGCAAAAAAAGGTTGTTTTGTTTGTTTTTAGATAAACAGAGGAGAAACTCAAAGTGTCCCAAACCTGTCACTTGTTACCCTCTGCAGACAGTATGTTGTAGCACTAGCTTGAATCTCCTTCCTATTTAGGTCACACTTCCTGCTACTCCCACAAGTTTCTGCAGGACAGAGAAACACCTCATATTGCCACTATTACTTGCAGTGAACGTGGCAGTATATTGATTTTTGCTCTGTGTAACTGGCAGTTGGTTTCATCACTAGTCAGAAGAACAAGAATCTTAACTGAAGTTATTTCACAGGTGCATGAGGAACTCCCAAAGTAAAAGATCCAGCATGTATCAGTAGACTCATACCTGAAGAAAAAAATAGCATTTATGCTTAAACAGACATTTGAAACCAAAGGCCGTCTCAAGAACATCAGCTTCACAAATAGTGCTGCTCAGGGAATTAATAATTGGAAGAGACAGGCATTGAGAACTATTCATAGACCTGGAGCATACACTAAAAAAGTTGCAGAGGACATTCCTTCCTTCCCCCTCAAACTCTGGCATCCCCCTCCTGAAGTACACTAGCATGCTTTTTTTAACCCATAGCAGTAAGGCACTAACTTCCAGACTACCAAACTGCTGACAGTGGCAAAGAAAAAAAAAAATATTTCCTCTAATTCTGCTTGGGAACAGACCTTTTGGGCAGTTTTCACCCTTTTGCCACCATCCTCTAGCTGCTGATTGCCATACATGCTACTTGTGAGACTTGTCTCATGGTTCCCCAGAGGTCTTCATATTTTTCAGAGTATGTATTAAGACAGAAAAAGCCAGAACTATGCTAAGTGGATTTCAATTTAATATGGTAATGTAAAGATTCAAAACCACAGTCACTGATTGCAGAAACAGATTCACTAAAAAAAATACAAGTACAAGCCCTAAAAAGAGTTGATCACATTTGAGCCAGTTTGGATGGCAGAAGGATGGTCCTGTGTGCCTGGGAGCAAGAGGGGACATGGAGATGTTTGAGTGAGCTCACATTGGTTCACAGATGCTGGATACTCCCAGCCCTGGCTCTCAGATATGCCATGGCTACAACACCCAGCAAATGTCAGGGTCACTACATCCCAATCCTACCTAGTCAGGGAATGTTTTGCTTAAGGCAGCTTCTACAGCAGCCCAAGAACAGCTCAGTGTCTTTATGTAGTACTGACTGTGGGTCATGCCACCACACAGGATGATCAGAGAACTCAGTTCTACTGGATCTTTCTGGCAGAAGTCATAGAACATTCCTTACTGCCATAATGAAAATAGAGCAGGACTTAGTGATGTTCAGCACCAGGAAGGACAGCTGGTTTTCTGGACAGTTATTCTCTACAAGGGAATCTAAACAGGATTTTGACACCAGACCAAAGAACTTGAAAAATCCCTAAACAGAAAGCAGCAGAGCAGAGCTGCAAAGATAACTCAGAGCAAAGCCAAAGGGACTCACAGAGCAGCAATATACATGAAGCAGAACCTGAGGAGTGGCAAGCTGTGTAAACTACTTAATTCTGCACATGTCCTGTTCTCACACAGTAAAAGAGAAAGAATCACTCCTGCTTCCAACATTCAGTTCTGCTGTTCTCCCTCCAAAAGAAAGAGAGCTTACAGCAGCAAGTAATAGTCCACAACATCCTTATAAAACATAAGCACACGCAGGAACACACAGACACAGTAATGGGGAGAGAAGCTGGCAACACTTTGGAGGTAAAAAGTTTTTAGATCATGTGAAATTAGCCAGCAGACATCATGCTGGGTTGCCAGCTCCCAGTAAACACAGACATGCATTTCATAAAGATGCTTAAATGCCATCTGACAAAAAGGTTGACTCCCAGTAGAACAGTTCCATACTTTAGGTTTGTACCATGTAAGACTCACCCTAGAGAAAAAAGCCTGATGTGCAGACAAAGGCTTCCTTTTTCAAGGCCTGTTACTGAAGGAGCTTTTCAAGTTCAAGAATCTTACTTTTTTTTCTGGCCAGAACACAGCTGGGCAGAATAGCATCCAAATTCAACAGTATCAGAGGCAGAGACTAGAGGTTCTCCAAATCCTGTGTCAAACCATCAAACTAACCCCTTCAGGCAACAATGTTCAAGGTAAGAAAAACAGTCATCTGTCTTTGAAAAATAACTAGGTCAAGAAAATACTCTGCTGTGGTTAGAAAAAACCCACAAGGCCACTTCTTGACAAACTTTATGACCTGTACAACTCCAGTTTGGAATGTAGCTATCAGTTATGTTTCAGCACAGAAAACTTAAATCTGTTCTTGACAGCAAGATCATTTTAAGGAGCAAGACTGGGAAAAAAAATGTTCCCCTCTAACATTGCTCAACCTAAAAAGCTTTATCTAACAAATTAAGGACTCCATTAATTAGCAATTACAGCTATAAGTAAAGGACATTTTTCATCATAATGAAGGGGGGAATTACACAAGATCTGGATTACCCAAAATCAGATGCATCTGAAATGGAGCCTTAGATGGACAGCAATTCTCAAGCCCCTTCCCTCCCCTTTTTTTAAGCTACCTACATAATTCATCTTGTTCATGGCAGGAAGAGGTAAAAGCATCAAATTTAAGTCTGGCATTATCTCCAACAACTTGGCAAACTGCAGATTCATCCTCAGGTACTTAGACTGACACTAGAGTAAAACAAGTCTCAGTTACCTGGTCCCACTTATCAAAAAAGGACTGGAAAAAATAAAAGCATGTCCAAATTCAAGCCTGGTAGAAGCCAAAGGTATGGGGACAGGAGCTGGTGGTCCTGCCTGAAGGATCTGTCATCAATATGAACCCTTGCTCCCGTAAGTCTGAGACTACACAAGAAGCCTCAGATATGCCCTGGAGCTCTTAGGAAAAGCTTTCCTGCTCTAAGACACCTATTTTGAAAGGCCTTCCTTCTCAAAATGGCTGTTCCTTGGACAAGTTACAAAGACTAACAGCTCTGGTGTCAAAAAATCTTCATCAGTAACCAAAGGAATTTCACTAGTTTTACACCAGGCACAGAGCTATACACTAACACCATCAGAGGCACTGAAATAGCAGGGATTTGGAGACCACTCATGTTCAGCAGACACCAAATGCTATGGGCAGGACTCTCCCACTCAACAGGAAGTGTGAGCTCTGATGATTAAGTGCCCCAGGCTACTCTCAGAAGAAGCCAAAATACTGGCAACTGGAAACTTCTAGCTTGCTGAAGCAATTATCTGTAGTATTTTGAACTAAGCTAAAGATACATTGTCTTTGATATATAAAGGATCCTTCTTCTCATCTAAATCAGTATGAAGGTAGCACAACACGCACACCAATACAGGCAAAATATATCACTTGTCCCCCTCACTGTAACAGTAATTACTTTTTAATAGATTACAGTTTCATTTTTAATAGTTTAATCTATTAAACTAAATAGTTTAATGGTGCCCTAAAATATACTCACAAGAACTAAGCAGATAAAAAAAGCCCAAGAGGTAACCCTGTGAGAGCAATTAATATTGTTTTTGTACCATGATATAAAAAGTTGGCATTTAAAGGTTTCACATATTAGATCAAATTATAAACTCGGTAGAGAATGTTTTTCTAAACCACCCCATCAAAAGTAAAAATACCTGTCAGATGCTACAGCTTAGCAGGACCAGGACATTAATTATCCATGATTCATTAGCCATCCCACAAATCTGTTATTGCCTCCTCATATGGAAAGTTCTTAAGGACTGTCATATTCTGAAGCCTGGCAGTCAGAAGATGACTCACTCGCTTTGAGACAAAACATTATTACCAAAATATAATGCCTGTTTCATACAGACATTGTAATCACCATTGTATTTGGAAGATGAAAACAAGGAAAAGGAATTCAGCTTCCCTTCCTCTGAGTCCTCCTCATACAAAACTCAAACCACAGAGGTGGCAAGGGGAGGGGAGTGAGGAAGGGAAAAACAAATGTTAAAGTGGTTTCCACAATCAAACCCTCCATAATTTCAAAGCATGTGCAACATTAAGATGTTGCAGGGTGACCACAGGAAAGCACAGCTTCAGGGAAGATAATGCCTTACACCAATGCCTTGCACACAACCATTTGCTTAAGGACATCCTTGAACAACAAAAATTCAAGTACTTTGAGAGCCCAAGCTTAGAATGACACAATATTGGTTGTGAAAAGAAATGTTTCACAGTTAGCTTATCTTCATCTGCATAAAATAAAACACAAGAAAACTAAAGCAGCAAGTGATGAAGGAGGGTCTGTAATTCAGAACAAAAAAGGATACAGTTTAAGTTACTTTTTTTTTCCACCTACAGAACTTACTGGAACAATTAATTCAAGTTCCCAATCAACACTTTATTGGATGGGGCAGGGGGAGTCTCAGTCTCAACTACATCCCAGATTCAAAAAGAACTGGAAGGAGGCTGAGAAGTAGTAGTTTCGACATCTCATTTCGTATTTAATTACACATGCTCTTTTCTCTAGCTTCATTCAATCGCAGAACTATCTGAACTGTAAAGTTCAAGAAATTTATATAGCAAACATTAATTGCTATCAGAGATGCTTCTCCTTGAGTAAAAATAAAATCTTTTTTCTTAAAGGAAAATCAAAAATACTGAAAACCTTGAAATTCAAGCATCCTTCTCAGTTTAATTTGTTGGACTCAGCCTGTACCATCAAGCACAGAGGATTCAAACTCATCCCCCCAGTCTGCTGCTACAGAGTCTCCTACATCTCCCTCTTGCAGTAACCACCAGCGTTGCTCTGGTAGGAAGCCCTTAGAGCTTACACCATCTACTACCTGTACTGCAGCCATAAAGGCTCACACAGACTGTTCAAAAGGAAAGTTAATTCCACAGGGCAGTGTCTCTGACAATTAAATCCATTTTGAGCTGAGTTACATGTTACTTGGATAGAGCCCACAAGTTTTACATGAAAAGCTCAGACAAGTCAGTTCAGCAGCTACACACCATTGACACCATCTGGGATTTTAAGCCCTGAGATTCATAGTCAAATTAAGTTATGACCTGTCCTGCCTTTCTTATAGGCAGATGTTGGAAGGTTTATACAATGTTTGCCTCCTTCCAAAAAAAAGGTATTAGATTAGATACCATTCTTCATTTTAGGAAACTAAACTGTTCTTCTCACTTCCACAAAAATCTGTCACAACACATTAAAGAAGTAAAAACCACACTTAAGTCTCTGCACCTCCCCATCAGCAGAGGAAGTTCCTAATATTTGGTCCCCAAAGGGCCTTTAAAAGTCATGGCACAAATCTTGCCCTTAGGCACTGCTGCTACACACATTTTGGTGAAAATTCTCAGCTCTTTGTACAAGAGTACTTCTGTTTTCAGCTGGTACAGTGTCTGAACTTATCTTTAAAAATTAAAGCTTAAGTTTGCTATGTTGCTTTGCCAGTTATTAAGCATAATACCCAGTTTTAAAAATAAAGATTTTCACACACTTCACATTAAAAACCATCTGGGAAGGGATGGAAAATGAACATCAGTTTTGCAACACCACAGTGTTAATAGGAACTGTGTAATTATAGATAAGCCTTTTAACTGATGTTAACAAAGTCACTCTTGAAATAGAAAAATTTAGAGACCTCCTACGTTACTTTCACACAACAGATGTGCAGTTCATCTATTTAGGTTTAGAAGGATGAAACAACCATACAACTATGCCTGAAATGACAAAATCCAACTCAAAACTGATTGTCAGATAGTAACATAAGGCCCAGTGGAAAATAAAGATTTTTGACAAGGTTAAAAAGCTGTCTTTAAGCTTAAGTCAACTACTTATGCCACAAATGCATACTCTAAAAATAGTTCCATACCTCCCTGAAAATACTACTGTAATTTAAACAAGTTCCTGCTCAAACAATAGACACAGCATGAGACAAGCACTAGCTGCTACACATGATCAAGAAGTTTAGACGAATGCTATACTGATTTATAATGGCACAAAATAAAGTTTTGTTGGGGGGTTGTTTGGGTTTCCTTTAAATGTTTGGAGTTTAAGCCCACTTACAGGCTTTTTATTCTGATGCAACACATGTTAAGGAATTTTTTTTAAGTTTTGAAACCAGCAGTTGAGTATTTCTAACATAAGTACTTCAACATAGGAAGTAGCATCTGTATAGCACCTTACAAAGTAGAGTAAATAAAGCTTAAGATGACTGAAAAAGGTTCATCACTTTCTACAAAATATTTCATTAACCTGTTTCACTGGAGTACTTTGAAAAGGTTTAAATTAAGAGACCTAACTATTAGTGAAAGGAATAGTCTAAATGTTTGACTGGAAATGGAGATCCAGCTGAACACCTCAGCTGGTACTACTCAAGTCCTTAGAACTCTGCAAGAAGCTCTAATCCTTGACTATTATTTCTCCGAGCAAAAACTCCTGTTCATGTGTAATTCTCTAATTTGCAAAAAAAAAACCTTACCAGGCCAAAAAAGCAGAGTCATTCATAAATTTTTCACAAAACAGAGAGGTGTAGCTGGATACAGGCTCCCAGGCTCTGGGTACCACACTTAATACCTGCCATTCCTCCTCCTGCTCCTGCAGAAGTTGCTTTCAAATGGAAGCTAAGACATCTCACATGTTTTTATTAACCAGAGGACCAGGAAGATTAAAGTTCTATTTCCATGAAATATTATCATGACAGTAGGAAAGAGATCCAAAAATACATGACACTATCTTAAGTGAGTCTGAATGACTTTTATAGCTTAGGCAAAATTGCAGCTGCTTCCCACAAAAGGCTCTTTTATCTGCTAAGGAAACCACATCCCTGGAGGCATTTAAAAGGCTACAGTGGACCAAATACTAGAAAAATATATACTGTGGGAAGTAATCATGCATCAACAGAGAACAAGACAGAATGATTTAAGACATCTTTCCTCAGCCATGACTTCCACAGTTGTTTTTTACAGATTGATAGCCAAACGTAAATAGCTTCTCACACAAAATCTGACTCGAACTGCTGTACGTTATTTTTTATTTAATTTGAAAAAATGGGAGGTTTAATCACACTACATAGCAGATGCATACTGCTTAACTTCAGAGAGGCAGATTTAACTCACAGTCCAAGTCAAAATACTTGGAAATTTACTAGGCATCTGTTGTCCAGAGAGGTGCAGAGCTCAGGAACACCTGTACTCTTCCACCAGTGGCAGTGGTGCCAGGACTGCCACTGGCCATCACTGAAATTTGCTCAAGAAGTAAATGCCACAGGCTTCTCAAGAAACTGCTCCTACTTTCCACATACCTGTTCCTCTCCAAAGAGAATTCCTTCCTGATCTTAGCAATTCTCTGGCCTCTTAACTGATTTCCAATGAACAAATATAGCTTGACCAACCTCTAGCAGATTGAAGCTGACTTGCACTTCATTGTTCAAAATCCTGCAGGCATAGCAGCAGTTTATCTTTACTGAAGTTTAGAGAACCTGCAAGTATCTTACTGTACTCATTTTCATTCAGACATCTGTCCTCCAAGACAAGGTTACTCTTAAAGAAAAGCCACACTCTGGGAACATTGAAGTCTTTAGCCTCTTGCACATAGGGGAACACTGCATAGGCAAAGAGTAGAAAACTTTTCCTTGAGGTCCATGGCTGACAATTTGTTTTCAGCTATAAATTATACTTATGCCTAGAATTACACAAAATGGATTTAAACCCCTGATTTACTTAGCTGGACAATTTTGATACTATCTTGATATTTGAAATACAAATCATGTTATCTTTTGCTTTCTTGGTTTATGATCACTTACAGAAATTACTACCACAGGAAGAAAAAAAAAAAGCCCAACAAGTCCCAGAAGTGTTTTTCAAAGCAAAGGTAAGCCAAGATAAGTTCTATTTTTCAAATGTTAAGTTAAAAGCTCCCCTGGTAACAGGTATTAAATTTTCAAAAAAAGAACTAAAATTCTGTTCCTGGCTCAATTGCTTCATTCATAGCTGTTCTTTTTGGTCTTAATCTTATACAAAGGGAAACTACTGGTGTTACATATCTGTCTTTGCTACCATTTTACTGATCCCAATCAACCCCAGACCAATCCTCCTCTATGTATTACTCATCTGTATTGCATTTTCCACAAACCATATTCCAAAAGCCAAGGGCATCAAGGGTGCCCTGCAGCACAAGATACCCACATGTAGTGCAAGGACATCTACCATCTATTTTATCTGAGCAGTGCTGCACCATCAATGCACCACTGAATTGCATACACAGGCAGAAAAAAAACAGACCTACATTCTGACCAAGAGATGCTGTAGTACATCTTGCAAGTGAATCACAAGAGCTTAAGTGATTAAGTGCTGCAATCGTACTAAAGACCTTCCCAAATCACACTGCACTCATGTGCAGGGCACAGAACAGCCTTTGCTGACTCCACTGCATCCACAAGCAGAAATTACATCTACCCCAAATAACCTGTTTGTTCCCATTTAGACAGGAGGCTACGAGAGACAAGCTTTACATAAGCATCTCAAGCTATTTAAAGCAATGTGTTTACTATTTACAGAACACAATCTGAATGAACTTCATGAGCCAGTACTTAACCCACTTTAGCCAGTGCAGCCCTGTGTCGTGGTTTGACACTGGCCCAATGCCAGGCACCCACGAGAGCCGCCTGCTCACCCTCCCCAGCCACAGCTGGGCAGAGTGGGGAAAAGGAAAAAAAAAATTAACAAATGCTTCACGAGTGAGATAAGGACCGGGAGAAACACTTCAAAGGTGAAACAGGCTCAACTTCAGTTGCGAAGTGAATTTATCACTATCAGAATCAGAGTAGGATAATGATATGTAAAATAAGCCCTTAGAACACCTTCCATCCCCAGCCCCTCCCTCCTTCTCACCGACAGCACAGAGAGACAGGGCACGGGGGTTTGGTCAGTCCATCACCGAGATTTCCTTCCGCTGCTCCGGGAGAGGAGTCTTCCCCTGTGAGGCCGTGGGGTCCCTCCCACGGGAGACAGTTCTCCTGAACTTCCCCGGCGTGGGTCCCCTCTCAGGAGCAGCAGCCACACCGCACCTGCTGCAGCCTGAGCCCCTCCCACGGGCACACAGCCCTCCCAAAACTGCTGCGCTGTGGCTCTCTCTTTCCACGGGGTGCAGTCCTCCAAGGACAGGCTGCTCCAGCCTGGGAGCAGGGCCCTCTCTCTCCACTGGGTCTTCCACTGGATCACAGCCTCGTCCAGGCATCCACCCGCTCTGGCACGGGCACCTCCCCCAGGGGCTGTGGGTGGATCTCTGCATCCCCCGTGGATCCCCACGGGCTGCAGGGGCACAGCTGCTTCACCATGGTCTGCACCACGGCCTGCAGAGGAATCTCTGCTCCGGTGCCTGGAGCACCTCCTGCCCCTCCTTCTTCACTGACCTTGGTGTCACCATTTTCTTTTCCCTCACATGTTCTCACCTCCTCTTCTCTGACTCTAATCCAAAATCTTGTGACTTTGTTTTGATTTTTCTTCTTAAATATGTCATCACAGAGGCATTACCAACTTCTCTCATTGGCCCAGGTTTGGCCAGCAGCATGTCCATCTTCAGAGCCATGAGCCATTGGCTCTGCCAGACACGGTGGGAAGCTTTCATCAGCTTCCTCACAGGAGCCATCCCTGTGGCCCCCCTGCTACCTAAAACCAGGCTGTGCCAAACCAATAAACCTGGACTCACAGGGCAGGTACCCTGTGAGCTTAGTGAGGGACTTGATATCACTTCTTTATCTTGCACATGCTAAAACAGCAACCTGGGAGAGAGTCTAACACAAGGGAGAAGCTCCTTCACTACACTACTCACATATATGACAATATTGTCTTTTTTTTTTTAATGTCCATTCTTGAGTTCTAGGTACAGCAGTGCAGCTTGGGAACATTAATGCATTTTGCTGTAACATAATCAAAGTGAACAAGTTTACTGCAACTATGCATAACAGGGCATAACTTGAAATCTTCTGGACAACAAGAATTCAAAGAATGAATGAGAATGCTTCCACACTTATTTTGCTTAAACTTAACGAGGTCACAGTATGGCTAATTCATAAACTTGTCCACATACTGACCATTACAGTAACCTCAAAAGGCAAAAAAGAGCCATTTCCTGGTAGTTCTCAGACTGCAACCACACAGTTTGTTACCCTGGTTTATATACCTAAATAAAATAATTAGTATTACAGCTCACCCTTGTATCTATTCACACTGGCTTCTACAAACTGGCCTCCACAAAAGGAAACTCAAGTAAGTAGATGCAGAGATTGCACAAGAGAGATCAGCAGTTACCAGGAAAGTCTCTGTAATACAAGCAGCAGGCACCTGACCCAAGCTCAGTTGCAACACCACTGATGTGCTCTGCCCTTTATTAAGTACTGCCTCCTCCTCCCACCCTTCAGGGAAACACATCCACCCCCAACATTCACCTCTGCTTTGTGTATATTTTTAAACTGCTGTGGAAGTAACTACCAACTAGTCCCTCTGCTTATTCTCACAAGTAAGTGATACTAATTTTGCTGTTTTGGTCAAAGTTGACATCTTCGACTCATTTGTTCACACTCACCCTGTAAGAAGCCCTCCTTACTATATAAAGCCACTACATCACTGCAATCTGCAGCATAAAGGTAACAGTCAAAGCAATTTTAGCCCAATTTACTTTAAGAATCAAAGTCATCCAAGTGTTTTGCCTGTTAAAGAGCTTAAGCTTCAAGAAAGACTAAATCAAGTGTGCAGGTGTTGCAGGTGATGAAGAACTGTTTACAAAAATTAAACTGCTGTATAACACTGGAGGTCCAAGATACAGGGTTAAAAAAGCAGATTATCAACAGAAAATAGCTCTACCAGTATTTGTCAGAGTTTGATGCACACTCTGAAGCCCCCAAGATGCACACTGGCAGGAGCCAAGCCACGCTGGAGGAAGTATCACATTGCACATTCATTGTTCCTGCATCCCTCAAAGCAGCTGTTCTGGTTGGGCAGGGTGCCAGCTACAGCTTTGGCCTGACCTGGCGTGGCACTTAGAATCTCTCTCAGTACCAAGAAAACCCAGTACTATAAAATCCAGATGACCTTAAAGCTTTTCTACAAAAAGAAGCATCCTGTGCTAGGAAATTACAACTTCAGTCTCTGAGTTACTTGACTGTTTAGAGACCCTTATAACTCTTCACTGTGTTGTCTTATCAGTCCGATGTTAATTAATGCGTGAGATGCCCTAGGATTCACTAGTTGAAAATACATGGATAAAGCCAAGTGTTTGGTATTAACTATTTAAAAAGACCAAGCACCACTTCAGAGAAAACACAAACAGTTCGGGCTTTTTAAGTATGATACCAGGATTATTATTTTTTGGAACCTCATGCCACCACATTGGGGGAGGAGTAACACAAGAATGTTGAACACCAGAAAAACTTCAAACTACAGCATGTTGTTTGATCTAAAACAGAATTAAATCTCACTGTCACAGTGAAACTTGCTTACACACCAAAAAACATGTGCAACCTCTTGGCTGCTCTTTCCTTGTCGCACCTCAGGATCAACTGACATAATTCATGAAGCAGAACATTGGAAAAAACTCAGCAGTTTCCACTTCAGTCAAGAAACATTTCTCTCCTCATACTGCAGTTAGCAGTCTAAACACCACCTTGACTCATCCTGTGGCAGCCTCTGAGACAGAGCGGATTTGCTGCAGGAAAGCACAAGCCCAGAGAGGCTCTTTGCCACACGCAGGCATCTCCAAATGCCAGGGTGACGGGATGTCTGCTGCCATGAAGGAAGGCTGACACTGCTCACTGGAGCCAGCTTCTGATTTGGGTGGTTGGGAACAAATGCTCAGCGGGCACAGACGCCACGTTCTGCTGTGCTACAACTCCTACAGTTCTTCTTGCACACAAAACTGAGTGGAGAAAATAATTTTGAGCCTTCAGGGGCTGAAAACAGCTATCGTATTTTGTTATCTTTTCCTACAGTCTTTTCCACTTGTTTTTACAGCTGTCTTCATGTCCTAGAAGCTCTGATGTTTCACAAGTTTGTATTTTCAGCTTCTAGTCCAGAAAAGGATCCTTCCAGAATTTAGCACCATGTGAGAGCTAAGCAGTGGTGTACAGCAATCTGCCTGAACACTTCAATCTCTTTCTACGTACATGAGTCACTCACTTTACTGGAAATTAATGTAGCATTTTCCATGAGAACTGAAGATATGGCATATTCCTTCCCAAGAGGGCATGAAAACCTAAACCAGAGGGGGAGTGCAGTGAAGTGTGAAGGTCTATGGAAGAATAAAACAAAGTCAAAGTACATAGAAATAAACAGTTTATGGTATTAAGAGCCGCCCAATGTTTTACCTCTCCTAAATAAAGGCACAAATCAGAATATAAAGATGCAACAGTAGAAGGAGCAAGCCATGAACTAGTACAGAAATTAAGAACAGGCACAGATAGATTAATAATCTGTATTTTGTCATCAGTGAATTCTGAACTTAAAAAGCAATGACAATGGAAACTTTGCTTTCAGAATTAGACTTTTGATTTTCTAGCACTAATATTTATCAAATTATCAGGGACTGAAGCAGCAACCAACAAGTACATTTTCAGAACTCAACTAGCAAAAAAACCAGTTCAGTAATGAAAAAAAGCCCAAAACAAAAACAAGAAAATAAAACACATCAAACCAAAAAACCCTTTTCATCCCCTTCTGCCTCTAAAGCTTCACCCAACCACAGCTATTCAAGATCTTCATTCCGATATAACAGCCCTTGCTTCAAGCTAAAGTAAATAAATCATTTAGTGCTGATAAATATTGATTTGAGAGAATTCCTTGCTGAGAAGCCTTGAGCAACTTTAGCAGGTGTTTGTGTCAACCTCTCAGGACACCAGAGCATTGGCAGAGATGCCTGCAGCCCCAAACTTTCATCTTCAAGCAACTGTGGCTCCAATATACCAGTTTCAGATCTATCCTAAATCATATTTGTCCAATATTAAATTCTCCACAGGGACTATTATCTAACTGCTGACCTGGTTTTGAGCAACTACTTGATCAGTTGAGCTTTTTAGGAAGATTTGAGAACATCAAAATATTTGCAGTAGAGCTTAGAACAAAAATCCTTAAAAGTGCTTGTTTTCAACAGAGGCCTTTCATAAACTGACTTGGAAGTGAATTTGAAATCACAGAAAAAGTATTTTTGGAAACAATAAAGAGTCATCAAGATATATGAAAGGAAGGTCTTACTGAACTTTCCCTAATGGTAGCCCTGATCTTCACTGAGTTGTGTGCAGATATAGGACACCTTGTATGACACTTTGAAATAAGCCTTCTGTAGTATTAGTCTATGATATTTTGGACAGCAGTAATTTTGCTTAAGACCACAATACAAGTTTCACAGCATATACATCTGCCAGGATTTGGGGCATAGACAGAAGGTAAGATACGAAGACTTCTAACAATACAATGGGTAAGCAAGTTGTCATTCTAAAAAACCCCAATATTTACTGGAAAATTCAATTTTTACTTCAAATGTTTCTAGTACTTGCCTAATTTTTAAACAGATGTTTCCATTAAAGTTTAGCATGTTTGGAAATGGATGTATTTCCAAGCTATACTTTGTGCCTTTGATTAAATACACAGTAGTATCTTAATAGGAAGATTCTACTGAAATAGCTGGAAAAAACCATCAGGCCTTACCAGTGCAGAATGAACTTCACTGCATAAACTACTCAGCTTATCATGAAATCATCATTTCAAAATAGGTCTTACAGGAAAAAGTAGTCAAGACTGGCTGAATATTAGTCTCATGTACAATTCTACAGCAAATTTAAACAGCCAAAAACCTTCCTATAGACATGGGTTGTAACAGGTTCCCTCCATACACACTGCTGTATGGATTATTTAAAAGGCATAAAATCTGAGCAACTGAAGCTATTCTGTAGCCTGAAATATTGCATCTCACCTCCAGAGTTTTAAGAATGCAACCATCAAGTCTAGCCAAAAAAGGGGCAGGTTTTAAATTTTACATAAAGAAACCTGCATTAGACCACACAGGCAGTTGAAAGGCAAATCCAATAATACTTCTGGTCTAGATTAGCAAACTAATCCCAGCAGTGATTAACACAGAGAAACAGGTAAAATCTGATTAGCTAACCAGCAAACTTGCATCTTAGCCAAAACTCAGAACACTGTCTAGTCATACCTAGAACAGAACTGGTTACCAACCTTGTCAGTAAGTAAACAGATTGTTCTAGCCCCACAGCTTCAGCAAAAAAACTGTATTTTTAAAGAGGAAAATCCTTTCAGATATAAGGAAGCTGTTTTACAGAAGTAACAAGGGAAGGACAGATGCTATCATAGAAACCTTTAGCCAAGTCAATATAAATTAGTTAGCATCACACAGTTCCAGTATCTATCTCACTGGTA
The DNA here is from genome assembly GCA_013398055.1 of Ifrita kowaldi. Classification (NCBI taxonomy): domain Eukaryota; kingdom Metazoa; phylum Chordata; class Aves; order Passeriformes; family Cinclosomatidae; genus Ifrita; species Ifrita kowaldi. Next base: position 103,893 of record VZRS01000308.1, on the reverse strand, counting down.
TTTTTCCCATGTATTTTGATGTAAAGCCTACCAACACTGGGGTACCACAAACTGGAAGTTTTAGCCAACACCCCATTCTATTCAGCTTTTCTTTTACACAGTGCAACACATACAGGGACACTGGTGCACAACTATGTCCTTTCCTTACATTTTCACTGCTACTTTTACCAACTGCCTCCTCCCCACTACTCATAACAGATCTATCACACAAGCCTTCCAAGCCTGGTACCTACTGACCAGGAGGGTTATATTCACAAGCACAAAGTGTTCTCTGACCATAATGTTACACTCAGTTTTACATTTTGAACTGCAGCACTCAACTCTGTGGACACAGAAGCTCCAAAAAAATGATCTGTGTACATGCATTTGTATTACATGCAAAGTACAGGCATGAACTGAAGTTTTCTAGTTCTTGAATGAGCACCACTACTCTCATGAGGAGGGAAGCAGAATTCTGAATAAAGTTCTGGAGTAAAACACCTCTCCATTGAGCTGGAGCACCTGCAGTTGCCATATTAGAATACTATCTCTTTCCAACTGCTTATTAGCAGCTTCTTTAGTTAATCCATTTATACAGGGGTTTGCTTGCTCTTATTTAGGTTTATGGAATTACTTAAACTAAGGGGAGGCTTAATCAAACAGAGTTGCACTAAGATCACTCAGAAATCATTGCATTTGGGAACACAGTGGTAAAAATTTTTTTGCTACCATGTCTACTCCATTCCACATGGCTTCCTTGCTTTTCAAAAGGCAAGCCATTTTTCTGTGGCCTCTGCTTTAAGCATCTTTTCAGAGCTCTCAGCATTCTCTATCAAGTAGAATGGACTTCAAGAACTGGGTTTCACAGGCAAACTGTAAGTTGCTTTAGGGTATAGCACTGGCAAGTACAAGCAACCTGCTCTCCTGCCGAAGGTGATAGATACAGGGCACAAGCAAATCTGCAACAGCTACAAATTAGTGCTGCTGATCTAGAAACAGCCTTTCTGCAAGAGCTCCCTTCCCACACCGAGGAAAGTAAAATCTCACCCGTGTCATTTTAAAAAAGTCTAACGATGGCCTGTTCCATCGTACATCCTCCTCCCGTCTGCGCTTCAGCCGGCTTTTCTTTTCGTTCAGGACGCAGGGCTGCGAGCGGCACCTCAGCAGGCCCTGCCGCCGGCTGAGCTCGGGTGTGGAGGTGGGAGTGCTGTTGGCTGAAGGCATGAGATTTCCTGTCTCGGTGATGTGCTCCTGGGAGAGGGAGAGGCGGCGCCTTGGGTTAAAGTCACAAGGGCCTCCAGAATTCCAGCGGGTGCTGGAGCTCGTGCTGCCCTCGCTGCTGTCCACAAACCCGCTGCTGGCAGAGGAAGGTCTGGGTACTGGAGAGGTGTTGAAGCTGGTGATGGTGAAGACGTTGTTTAGGGACAGGATGTTTTGTGGCAGGCTGATGCTTGTGCTTCTCTGCAAGGTGGCACTTCCGTGGCTGTTGCAGCGCTGCAAGGTAGCGCTGCCGCCGCTGTTACAGCGTCTCTTTGACACAGGAGTCCAGACCTTGGAGCTGCCTGGCTTCCAGGGTGACCGGCAGCGAGCCAGCTCGTCCGGCTCCGACAGGGACCTGCAGTGGCGCTTGGTGGGCGGTGCCAAGGGCTGACCCGAGTTTTCGTTAAGGTTTAATTCACTTATCCATCCTGACACCATGGACGTGTTGGAAGATTCCTGCTGCCACGGCAGACTGCCATTGCTGGCAGCGCTGGTGCTGAATGGGCACACTGGGAAAGGGTAAGCTGAATTCCTGGTTGTGTCAGGCTGGATTGGGTAACCCCCATTTAAAGCTTTCCAAGGACTGTCTTCTGAAAGCAAAAAAACATACAGGTAAAAGATGAAAAGGTAAAGAACCATTTGTTTTAAACCTAGTTTAATGTATAGCCATCAAAATCATGTTTAGAAGGCTGAACCGTAAGTACCCAGCTCTTAATCAAAATTTCACACTAAAAAAAAGATAGAAAATTCAAAAAACACAAAGACCAAAGTATTTCAGGAACCAGTCCAGGCATTCCAATGTATAAGTACCTTGTTAATACCTTTTCCTTTATACTGAATAATTACAATATGTGCTTTTCAGTGGGCAACAGGGATAGCTTCCTAGTGCACACACACACCACAATTAAATCATGTAACAGTGAACAACCTCAGGTACAACCAAAACAGATGAACAATGTGAGAAGCCATCAGGGAATATTTTTTTTTTTAAATGAAAGAGCGGGAAAATCTTTTCAGACTGCTTTTTTTCTTTTAGCTTTTATGTTTTTCTTTAAACCCTTTTTTNTTATGGAATTACTCAAACTAAGGGGAGGCTTAATCAGAGTTGCACTAAGATCACTCAGAAATCATTGCATTTGGGAACACAGTGGTAAAAATTTTTTTGCTACCATGTCTACTCCATTCCACATGGCTTCCTTGCTTTTCAAAAGGCAAGCCATTTTTCTGTGGCCTCTGCTTTAAGCATCTTTTCAGAGCTCTCAGCATTCTCTATCAAGTAGAATGGACTTCAAGAACTGGGTTTCACAGGCAAACTGTAAGTTGCTTTAGGGTATAGCACTGGCAAGTACAAGCAACCTGCTCTCCTGCCGAAGGTGATAGATACAGGGCACAAGCAAATCTGCAACAGCTACAAATTAGTGCCGCTGATCTAGAAACAGCCTTTCTGCAAGAGCTCCCTTCCCACACCGAGGAAAGTAAAATCTCACCCGTGTCATTTTAAAAAAGTCTAACGATGGCCTGTTCCATCGTACATCCTCCTCCCGTCTGCGCTTCAGCCGGCTTTTCTTTTCGTTCAGGACGCAGGGCTGCGAGCGGCACCTCAGCAGGCCCTGCCGCCGGCTGAGCTCGGGTGTGGAGGTGGGAGTGCTGTTGGCTGAAGGCATGAGATTTCCTGTCTCGGTGATGTGCTCCTGGGAGAGGGAGAGGCGGCGCCTTGGGTTAAAGTCACAAGGGCCTCCAGAATTCCAGCGGGTGCTGGAGCTCGTGCTGCCCTCGCTGCTGTCCACAAACCCGCTGCTGGCAGAGGAAGGTCTGGGTACTGGAGAGGTGTTGAAGCTGGTGATGGTGAAGACGTTGTTTAGGGACAGGATGTTTTGTGGCAGGCTGATGCTTGTGCTTCTCTGCAAGGTGGCACTTCCGTGGCTGTTGCAGCGCTGCAAGGTAGCGCTGCCGCCGCTGTTACAGCGTCTCTTTGACACAGGAGTCCAGACCTTGGAGCTGCCTGGCTTCCAGGGTGACCGGCAGCGAGCCAGCTCGTCCGGCTCCGACAGGGACCTGCAGTGGCGCTTGGTGGGCGGTGCCAAGGGCTGACCCGAGTTTTCGTTAAGGTTTAATTCACTTATCCATCCTGACACCATGGACGTGTTGGAAGATTCCTGCTGCCACGGCAGACTGCCATTGCTGGCAGCGCTGGTGCTGAATGGGCACACTGGGAAAGGGTAAGCTGAATTCCTGGTTGTGTCAGGCTGGATTGGGTAACCCCCATTTAAAGCTTTCCAAGGACTGTCTTCTGAAAGCAAAAAAACATACAGGTAAAAGATGAAAAGGTAAAGAACCATTTGTTTTAAACCTAGTTTAATGTATAGCCATCAAAATCATGTTTAGAAGGCTGAACCGTAAGTACCCAGCTCTTAATCAAAATTTCACACTAAAAAAAAGATAGAAAATTCAAAAAACACAAAGACCAAAGTATTTCAGGAACCAGTCCAGGCATTCCAATGTATAAGTACCTTGTTAATACCTTTTCCTTTATACTGAATAATTACAATATGTGCTTTTCAGTGGGCAACAGGGATAGCTTCCTAGTGCACACACACACCACAATTAAATCATGTAACAGTGAACAACCTCAGGTACAACCAAAACAGATGAACAATGTGAGAAGCCATCAGGGAATATTTTTTTTTTTAATGCAAGAGCAGGATAATCTCTTCAGACTGCTGTTCTTCATTTAGCTCTTATGCTTTTCTATTAACACCTTATTAAAGAAAACTTGCAAAGGGTGTTCACATTCTCCAGTCTGAAAAGCTTTACTTTAAATTAGAAACAGTATAAAGTTAAATCACGAGACTGTTGCCTTCCCCCCCTTACACTCTCAATGTAAGAAAAAAACCCCAAATCTTAATTCAGTGCATAAAATAAAGTATCCCTTAAGAACCTCCTGCAACTTTTACTTTGAATGCAGACATAGTGCACAACTTCTCATCTAAAGTGGCAATGCTGGGTTAAAAGCAGTCTGCCAGTGCAGCCTCTCACTCTTTTGTGAAGCGTTTCTTTGAGAACATTCTGCACATTTTACAGCTGTTCCTCCACATTATACAATGAAGTGTAAGAAGAACTACAGCAGACTTCGGATTTGCAAATTGAAAAGCAGCAAAACTCTTGGCCAGCTAACAGTGCTTCATGCTTGGTTAGAAAATTTGCTAATTTAAACCAATTAGCCAAATAAGTTTCACTTATCCTGGCTTTAAAGAAAGAACATTTAAAATACCCATTTTTTTTCCCATACACCTATTTTAAGAACCTAGATAGAGCCTAAACACTAAATACCAGTATATTCTTATGGTTGACTTTCTAAACTAAGTTTTAGAGTAATCAACAGCTAAAAGATTTGCTGAGTAGCTTTAAAAGTTGCAAACCCAAATAGTTGTACATGTTCCATGCCCAAAGTATGTCATGGATTATCCTGTTTATTTGGATCTTATTTAAAGAACACCCTATTGTCTCAAAATCATTTAACTGTGCAGACAGCTGGCCTATTCAAACATGTTTTATTAGAATTCCTCTGTCCTTCCTCCTCCATTCTTTTAGATGGGTACAACCACATACTGTGCTTTGCCTTAAGCATGCAAGCTCTGCAAGGCAGGGACCATCCATAATTCAATGCAAGTCAAAGGGCCAACACAATGGGATCCAGCTAATGTTTGAAACTCCGAGCATCTACTGTAGGACAATTTCCTAGCTTGGACTCGCCTGATTTTTTTAAATCCTTAGGAAGTTTTCTTCCAGGCTGGGAGGCTTATTTAAAAGTTTAATGTAAAAAAAAAAGTCAAGAGTTGAACCCGTGTTTTAATTGTTTATATGGCAGAAGCACCTAATCGTTTAGGCTGGAAAACAGCTCCAAGACCAGAGTCCAACCATAAGGTCTGATTTTTATATAAATTGTGATGAGGAGTAACATTAACTCTGCCAAGCCCACCACAAAGCCACGTCCCAAGTGCCACATCTACATGTCTTTTAAATACCTGCAGGGATGGCGACTCCACCACTGCCCTGGCCAGCCAGTTTCAATGCTTGACAACCCTTCAATTGAAGAAATTTTTCCTAACACCCAATACAGGCCTCTCCTGGTGCAATTTGAGGCCATTTCCTCTTGTCCTGTCACTTGTTATTTGGGAGAAGCCTTTCCCCCATGCACTAGACAGGTCACCCTGTTAGAGAAGGAAACCAGGTTGGTCAAGCAGGATCTGCCTTTCATAAAGCCCAGACTGACAGGCCTGTAGTTCCCCAGATCCTCCTTGTGACAGATGGGTGTCACATTTGCTGACCTCTGGTCACCTGGGACCTCCCCAGTGAGCCAGGACTGCTGGTAAATGATGAAGGGTGGCTCAGTGAGCCCATCCATGAACTCCCTCAGTCCCCTTGGGTGGATCCCATCAGCCCCACAGACCTGTGTGTGCCTAAGTGATGTCACAGATCTCTGACCATTTCCCCTCGGATTATGGAGGCTTCATTCTGCTTCCTGTTCCTGTTTTCCATCTCAGAGGGCTGAGTAGCCAGAGGACAACTGGTCTTGCTATTAAAGACTGGCAAAGAAGGCATTAAGCACCTCAGCTTTTCCTTCTTCTTTGTCCCTATATTCCTCCCTGCATCCAGTAAAGGATGAAGATTCTCCTAAGCCCTCCTTTTGCTGCTGATGCATTTATAGGAATATTTCTAATTGTGTTTTATGGCAGTAGCCAGATTAGGTTCTTGTTGGACTCTGGCCCTTCTAATTTTCTCCCTGCATAACCTCAAAAAATCCTTGTAGTCCTCCTGAGTTGCCTTCCCCTCCCTCCAAAGGTCAACTCTCCTGGCTTTTTTTTTAAGCCTTGAGCTCCAGCCAAAGCTCTCTGTTCAATCAGGCCAATCTTCTTCCCCACTGGCTCATCTTTCAGCACATGGGATAGCCTGCTCCTGCACCTTTAACATTTCCTCTTTAAAGCACATCCAGCCTTCCTGGACTCCTCTGTCCTTCAGGAGTGCCTGCCAAGAGATTCTGTCAACCAGCCTCCTACACAGCCTGAAGTCTGCCCTCCAGAAGCTCAAGGTGGCAGTTCTCCTAATCTCTGCCTCCTTATTTCTCCAAGGATCTAAAACCCCAGTCACTGTGCCCAAGGCAGCCTCTGACCACATTACCCACCAGTCCTGCCCTCTTCAAACCCAGCAGGTCCAGCCAAGCATCTCCCCTGGCTGATCTCACTCATCAGCTGCATCAGGGAGTTTTCTTCCATGCAGTCCAGGAACCTCCTAGACTGCTTCCTCTCTGCTGTGTTGTACTTCCAGCAGACATCTGCTAAGTTGAAGTTCCCCATGACAACAAGGACTAGTGACTGTGAGACTTCTCCCTTACAGCAGCTTACAGAGTATTTTGTCTGCCTCTCTTCATCCTGGGTGGGTGGTCTGTAACAGACACCCACCAGGATACCTGCCTGGTTGGTAATGCTATTTAAGATAAAGCATCATTTGCCTTTGAAACCTCTCACAAACCAAGATTCACATTTTATGAGGAATCCCACTGAGCAAATAAAAGTCCTCCATGCTCAGAGAAAACCTAACATGCAAAATTTCAAGTCCACCCCTTAATAAGGCAGTACAAAGTTTACATATCAAGAACCGGAACTTTTGCTTTTGCTAGATAAAACTTACTCTAATAGGACCAAGGGGGAATAAAAGCAAATAACTATGAGGGCACTGGACCTCAACTTATGGTTTGTGTCATGCTATATGTTCTATGTGGCAAAGAAGAGAATAAGGTGTACAAAGATTTCTACTAGCTGAGGAATCTGAAGATGTTTAACATGAAAAACAGCATTTTTGTGCTTCTGTACACCAAGGCAGATATTGAACAAAAAAAGTGTTACAAGGGCTTTTTACTATGCAAAGCAGATCACAAGTACAAAACTAACAACCAGCTATTCCCAGCATTGTTCAAAGACCAGCTTAAACCAGCAGGCTCTACAGCAGCATGCTCCATCCCCCTCACCTTATTTACAAAAGAAAGGCTGCTTGCTATACCAATTACCTCAGTAAAACACAGCTAAGGTTTCTGAAGAACTTACCATTGATTTCGAAAGGGAACAAGCTGCCACTTTTGTTCAGCTTCTCAGATGAGTACTGAAATCAATCAGAAAAAAAAAAGTTTTAACTGTGGAAAGAGTCAGCATTCGCTTCAAGGAAACTGCATGCAGTTTTTAGTTTTCCTATATGTGCACTTAACAATGCCTTTAAAGAGATGGGGTTTACCAATGTATCTTGAAGAAATTCCTGAACAGCTGATCTTTATAAATAAAGCCTCTGGCATCTAATTATTTATAATGTTTTCTGATATACTGCTAAGTACCAAACTGTTTCAATAGAGTTACAACATTAGCCCATGTGAATAAACTGGAAAATTAAGAGTGATAATTCATCCTTAATGAAAAAGCTTTGATCCAATTCTCATTTCAGTAGAGAGGAAATTACGATCTGGCAGTTGGGTTTCCATTTTCAATCTTAAGGCTAGAGGCAAAACACTTCATCTTCAGCTAAGAGACAAGAATAGCTTTATCTAAATTAAATACACAAGCTCTTGAGGTTCACCACCATGAACACTGTTCCAATCAGGCTTTATTAGTATTTTACATTTTCTTATAATCAATGCAGTGACATGTTTTTTTATTTCTTCAAAGTAGAAAAGCCATTAAAAAAATCTTTCCTATCCCCAAAACATCTTTTGCAGACTGACTGCTTTTCAAATCTCAGCTTATTGGTGGTGGTTCCCTACTCAGAAACAACGTAATAGCCATGCTTTAAACAAGGTTTGTGTATAAAGGCCTTCGATTAAGCCTCATCAGTAGCATCTGCACAGTAAGACAAGTTTGTAACTAATTTTACCTAAAAAAATTACTACAAAGGCATTCTTAATGGTCTAGATTTCTCAGACAAACCATAGAGCTTGCAATCCAGTCTCCTGTAAAGGAGCTATAAATAAGTGGCTCATAGCTCCATCAGCCCAAGGGTCATTACTCACTCCCCCACCACCACCTCAGGATGGAGAGGAAGATTGCTTTAAAAAAGAGCAACACACTTTATGTGAACATTGTTCTTTGTGTATAGCCAAAGAAGATAGCATTGTACATATGCTTCCTTTCCAGATACAAAGTCAATTTTTAAACAAACATCCTTGGGCTACAAAGCTTTTTCCTTTTTTTCTGTAAAGCAGCACATAGTGCTAGTGACAACTTTATATCCTTGAGCCCCACAGAGACAAACATTGAACTGTGGTAATATTCCCTTGGTGTTACTGTTTTAGAGGTAGGAAATAACAGAACAGATGAAAGGATAGGACAGCAATGAGATTTTTAATCTTATTTTTTATCAGCATCTGCATATGAGACAATCCATTTCATTTTTACTTTCCATTTGCATCTGTAGATGCATTTATAACCTCCTTTAAAAGAAGCTACTTTAAGTAAACAGCAGAACCCCGAGTTTAAATCCCCATTGAATTTGCTATTAATTAGTCCAATTCAAACCATTTGGAGTCTGCAACTTGCCAGTTTTATAGTAGCATTCACATTTAAAAAGCCAGTATCCATCATTTACTCTGATCAGGTACCAGCTTCATGTGAAACACAGGAGCACATTAAGGTAACAGTAGCTACATTTCAGCTGTCCCTGAAGGGGAAATGGACAAATTAGAGACTAAAAGATAAGGTCTTCCAACAAATTCTTCCTTTCCAGCTTTCCCCAAATGAAAGGCAACACCAACCTATTCAACTATCAGATAGTAGCTAAGGAAAATGTGCTTTTGGAACAAAATCCTGTGTCAAAAAGTCTTACAGTTAATTTATCCTGAACCAAATGAAAAGGGCAGAAAGATGACTTAATATGAGCGTAATAGTTAGGGATGTTTAAAAGACTGTTTATTCACAGAGGCCAAGATATTCAATACTTATAAGGAACAGAACCTCAAGCACAATCCTATGTGGCAGTTGATACTTAGTTTCTACAGTTTTCAGCCAAATGCATCTTTAACAAGGTTCTCTTCATGAATGTCCAACTTATTTGATTACCTGCACTTTTACCACCTTAAAAAGCCTTGTCCATCAGGTAGACACTAAACTACTTTGACAGCTGCAGAGCACTGAAAGCATTTTTCAGGGGGAACATGGAAGAAGTGAGATCACATACACACAGACTATTTGTCCTCCAGAGAACTGCAATGTTCTCTAACTCAGACAGCAACCTTGTCTTTACAGCTATTTCTGACCAGGTTCTGGAGAAGTCAGAGCTCAGCGCCACGACAAAGCAGACATATTTCCTCTGCAACTTGTGATCATTTATACAGAATCCTGCTAAGTCACAAAAAAATTCTTTGCTAATTCTTTGGAGATTCAGACCAAAAACCTTAAGAACATCACATGTGACATCACATGCTGAAAGGGAGAGTAAGCTGCACTATTTCCAGCAAAAGCTCAAGGCACTGAAATAAGGGTTGAGTGACTAAGAGGACAGTAAGTAACAAATCTCCTTTACAATATATGCTTGGCTTTCTGTAACTGAAACTAAAATACTTGGAAACAGTGTCTGCTGGTGTATTTTAACGATGTCTGGAAGTCCAAATTTGAGTAGACTCTGTCAGGCTGTAAACTCTTTATAGGAGGGAGGATTTTTTTTTTATCTATACAGCACATGGCACAAGTCCCACTAGGCATTACTGTAACAGGGCACTGAACCAGTTTATCAGCTCTCCTGGGCTGGCCACACACTACTCTTCCCCATTCATTCCCTTTGTGCCACAATCTACCTGAAGCTTCCTCAATGAAGACTTTTCAAGCACAGTCATAAAAGAAAGAGATTGCAATTGCTAAGAACCTGGACAGGGAAGTCTGCAACTCTCTGTGTGAAGGAAACCTTCCTTAGAACAAGGCCAAGTTATTCAACGAGGTCACTTTCCTGAAGAGGAAGCACATCCATCTTGCAACTACTGCTTTTTTAATAGATGTTAAAACATCCACCAAGATCTCATACCTCTGGAGAATTTATTAAGGAAATAATGGCATATTTTAAGATAGACACGCAAAACAATGAAACTACAAGTTTCACCTGAGGTTAGAATTGTTTGCTTCATGCCAAGAAGTGGATCTACTTTGAAATGCTTTTTCACAAATAGAACCTCTTTTGTGCAATCGGAGAAACTATGCTCAAAAGGAAAGAAAACATGTGGTACAGCATTTAGAACAATGCTGCAAGTTTCAGTCGGTTTTCTGAATAACAGCTGCTCTTTCATTAAAACAGTCACTTGAAAAGACACCTAGTCTGAACTGAGTAAGTGGAAGAGCTGTGTAAGTAAGGCTGACAGCGAATTATAACTTCATCACTAATTTTAAGTGTTCTTTGCTAGCAGAAGCCAACTGTAACAAAAATAATTCTGGCTATTCTTCTACACTCCAGTGTACTGCATTAAGAACTTCACAGCCTGTGCTATCCCTCCTCATTATTCTCAGAATGACAACTTCATACTTTTAAAATTAATGGCTCTAATTTCAAGGCATTTTTTCCAGTTTCCAAGTATATTTGAGTTCCTCCAATTTATCAGCATCCTTTCCAAACCACAGGGAAGCCATTGTTTATCATTCAAATACTAATTTAACCACCACCATACAGATGTGACTCAGTTTGAATAGGCCGTACCAGACCTCCATTTCTCTACCAAATATCCTCCAAATATGACTGGATATGAAATAGTGAGGAGGAACATTTTGACCTTTTCTCAGGATGTAAAGAAATGATTAAGTCAAGTCTTCTGACCAGTGGCTTTTCCTCTGCGGAAGTCAATCTAATTCTACATCTTTCAACACAAATAAGCCTCAAAAATTAAAAATAATGAAACCCCATATGCCTGGAAGGGGTTTTATAGTAAAACATTCCTTTCACAAATCCTTGTCTGGCAGTGCTCGTGTTTCCTTCTTAATACCACACCTTGAAGTCTTACAGCTCATATGCTGTTACTTCACAAACCAACATGAGATTCTATACAGGAATATGAAAAAGGTACAAGTTTAGTCAGAATATACAGAAAAATCCAAGACTTTCAAGCTCTGTGAAAGTTCTGAGAGTTCAACAGAATAGAGACCAACTATTTGATTTAATGCTGCTGAAAGACACAATGTGCTCACAGAACTTCTCTCCTGTCATGTGAGGTAGAGTTGAGCAACCAGGGACACCACCTTGTGAGCTACAGTACCCAAATTGAGGAAAAGAGCTTGGGACAACCTTCCTGCTTCTAGAGGACTGCCAGGTCATTCAGTCATTTTCCTGAAGGCAGGTGCAGGACAAGGCTGTACAACATAACTGAGCATGCACTGGCTGAATTACACCAGCCTGGAAAATTAGCATGTCATTTAACAGAGCACTAAAAAGCTGCAGCCAGTATTTTACAACATAAAAGAGAGGTACTTGGTCACCACACAGCTTACACAACTGAAAAAGTGTACTATGTCCTATACATGTTGTCTTTATGCCCAGTTCGGCTGCACAGTAAATAGCTTTGAAAGAGCTATTCTTTTTTCTTTTATAACCCTCATTCATGAGCTGTATTACAGAATAGCTTTTCCCCAGCTATTTTATCTACTTGTGCCAAGACACTTGAGCAGATGCACTGCACAAGGTATCACAAGACTGATAAGGTTTAACTACATTAACCCAGGCAAGAAAAGTTGCGTCTTAATCCTCAATCAGCTCACAATGAGGTTCACCACATGGTGTCACAGAACTTTGTGCCAGCACAAGAAACAAAAGGTGCAGGCAAGATCACTTCAGAATTGCTCTAAACTGCTGCTGCTATTAGAAGAAACTACAGCATTAACCCCAGCTTCTTGCCAAAAAGCCTAAATGTCCTAGCACTGATACCACACCACCAGCAGCAGCCTTCTTCCCTTAGTGAAATTTAGCAATTGCCTTCACCAGTGGAAAAAGTACTTTTTATCATCTCGTGTTCACATTTTAGTTAGGAAGCCATCATTTGCTTCCATGAATCCTTTTTAGGAGGGAGCAACCTACTTGCACACTTTTATTCACACTTGCTTCTCTATTTCCACACCTCACTATGCAATTTCCACACTTTTTCAGAGTGCCATTGTGTACAAACAGAACCTGTTCCTGGCCTCAGAACCTATTTTCTGTAAGAACTAAAGCACTTACAAAACCAATTACTTGACAGATAAAAGGAGGAGAGGAACAGGAGAAGGGCGAGGACGAAACAACTGATGAGACATCATGTGCCATTTTCCGCTCCACTTGTTCTTTTCCATGCTGTATTGTAAGTCCAGATAAGGACAGGAATAAAAACCAACCAACCTACAACACATTACAGCATGCCAACACACTCCTGTACAGACTGCACATAGTGTAAAAGCAGTAATATGTCCTTCTCTGCTATTCAAGGTCTGCAGTCCAAAACCTACAGTGACTACTGCTAAAAAGACAGTTCAGTTTCCAAATTTATGTTAACTTTAGGACCTCAAAAACTTGAAGTTACAAGGTGCCACCACATTTAGTTACAAACACTGCTACTGGTTATAGGTCATCACTGCCTTACACTTAGGCCTCAGAGTTTAGTTGAATGCTGACTTTGCCAGTTCACAGATACAGCAGATTCTCCGACAACTGCATGTCCCAAGTGCTTCATCAAACCAGACAAAATAAATGCAAGCTAAGTAAGCGCTCCTCCTGAGAGTTAACACCATTTCAAGACCTTAAATCTGTCTTTCAAGAATAGCACATATTTAAAGGGAAGGCAAAATAAAAGTAAAAACAATTATTAGAAGAACTCTAAACGGACCTGCTACAATTTTGAAAATAAAACTGCTTGATTAATGTCTACTGTTAGATATCCTTACTGGACAAGGAACTGGATACATGAGAGATGCAGGTGCTTTTGCATAAACTCCACCACACTCAAGATAAGCTTCACCTGCTTTGGGCTCATTAAATAAATAAGGAAGCAGTTCAGCTGTTTAAGTAAGTTACAACAGAGAGAATTTTAAAGTAACTGACATACTTCAGGTCCAGTATTTGAATTTTTTTTTTTAGTAAGTAACAGAACTAGAGTCGAACAACACCTTGACATTTAGTCAAATTAAGTTTTTCTCTGTCCCACTGGAACCTTGAAGTTTGACTTGCACAAGGGTGCCACTGTAATTAAAGTCAGTAAAACAAAATTAGTGCATTCCATACAGAACATGGTCTTGGGGCTCTCAGGTAGACACCTAAAACTGACAAGATACTGTTCTGCATTACTCACTCTAGAGTAGATATTTCATTCACAAATGAGATGTGAAGAGAATAGATTCCTTCATGCCTGAATTGCATACTTGAACCACACTATGTACCCAGAGATTAAACCAGCAAGAATACCACCATAAACTACAAAGTTTTTCAGAGCACCAGGCATCTGAGACACTGAAGAAGCAAGGATCCACTCTACCAGCATCAACAACACCCTGGCAGTAACCTTTTAGTTTAACTGTATTTACTTGACAACCTGTTCTCCTTCTGCCCAGTGCTGATAGTTACCTACGTGGCAGTCAGGGATTTTTATAAGTAAATACTCTTGTCAGATATAAAGATATCAAGCACTGGGTTACATGAAGTGAAGAAAGCTTCAACCCATGCAAATACTTGTGGGTTTTGCTAGCAAAAAAAGGAATTCTGAGAAGCTTTGATAATTCTTTTCAGCCATTAGAACACTATTCCACGAAAAGAACTGGATTTTTGCTATTTAAATTGAAGTAGCAAGGTTAAAAAGATCATTAAAGCAAAAAAGCGTGCCTTCAAAAAGGGGCTAAACATTGAAGTTCCACATTTTTTCTCCCCTTACAACTCCCACCCAACCTTGCAAACCAGTCCTAACCTAAATAGCTAAATTCTGGCTGATCTACATTCTTGAACTTGTTATGCAGTTCTGAGTTACTTGGCGTTTCACATTTATTTCATGTTATTTTGGTAGATCCTTACCAGATTAATATTGTATGTTTTACAAGTCAGATCATCCAAGCTCTGGTTCTGCAGCTTTTCTGTTATTAGTGTTACCATGGTAGTTGTTCCTTTTCCACTGCTCACACGGAAGTGTCGGGGGCTCTTCAGTCTCTTCTTTCAATACTCATGAGCCATTTCTGTTTTGGTCTAGAATCTTGAGATTTATGCTTCCATCTTATTGCCAAAGTTTGTTTTCAAATGTTGTCAGTGTATCATGTCTGGCTTCCTGTAAAATTGGATTAGAAAAAAGGAAAAACGTCAGAAAAATTCTTGCATACATCATAATTAGTATTGTAATAACACAACTCTTATTTGGACTATTCCTTCATGCAAGCTGATGGCCTGGCATTTCAAATTACACATCTCTACTCATGAAAGAATACTCCTATTTGAGGTTTCACTGATTAAGATTTCAGAAAGGAGATAAGACTCAATGGCAAAGACCAGAGTACCATTTGGCTGTTTCCTGCTATTGAACTGATTCTACCTAGGGGTTTGATCCAAGGCAGATGGAAAGCTTTCCCCCATTTAAACTACTGAAGCCCAAGCCAGGTATATTAGAACAGCCTATGACACAGGCAGACACCCACCATACTGTTCTGCATGTTTAACACTATCTGGCATTTTAAAGCATTTTACCATAGTTTTTCATCACTAACCCCTTCTTAAGAAAAGTGGAGCAGTGGGTAACAAACACTATGCCCACTTCCCAAATCTTCAGCTATTTTTAATACCTTGCCCCGGGGTTTTTTCCAGGTTGTTTTTTTTTTTTTTAAAGGTTACATAATTGTTACCTGTCAGCAAACACCAGATCTCCTAACCAGGACAGATTGCTATACACATAAAAGTATCACAGACAACAGCTTTGATACCTTTATTCTGTGAGCAGTCATCTAAATCAAAAGCACTAGGTTCATCAGCTACCTCTTTTTATCCTAAAAAATCCTCTTCATTTCCCCTCCCTTCCCTCTAGTGACCTGCATTAATCATTCCTGATTATTTAAGCTGGTCAAGCATATTCAGGGACCACTTATGGAATATAAAGTAGGATGAGATCCTCATAGAGGTATTTCCAAATTTAAACAGGAGGCTTTGGGAAGGAACATTGATGCTGCTAGGACCACAAGTTTACTTACATTTTCTAGTTTTAACAGCTACAGTTTAAAAAAAAGGCAGAAAATTATTTTCAAATAGTGTTTTCATAAAATATTGCCTCTTCCATACTACTAATTAGCTATTTAAATAACCAGTAGTAGAAGGAAAAAAAGCAACTTGAGGCTATGAGTCAAGTTAAACTCACTTAAAACTAAGATATTAATAGTCGTAATAGTGATGTTAGACTATCTTTTAAACCTGTTGCCTTTAAGTACCCCTCTGACTTTCATATGCTAACCATGCACTACTTCACCTTCACAGCAGCCTGCTACACAGCAGCCTCCCTCAGCCTTAGAGCTGTTCCACAAATACAACTTCTACCCAGCTTTTGGCCTTGTTCTTATATCTACTTTTCCTTTTGCTGCAAGATAACAGGCTTAGAAATGCTCTTTCTCCACAAATAATGCTACCCAGATAGCTGAAAATTCAGCTGGTCTGTTTTTACCACATATGTCCTGTCTTTCAGGAAAGCACACAACAACTTGAAATATTTACATCTTGTTCTGAAATTACACCAGGTCAAATATTAAAAAACCCCCAAGTTCATACACTCACTGGTAAAAGCTGTGCATACACTGTTCAATGTGAGCAGTCAAAGCAGAGCGTGGTTCATGAAATACTGAAGCTAAGTTTGAAGGCAAGCATGTGAACACAGCAGCATCTAGAGCAGCACAATCAAACACTGCTGTGTCCCTTTGAAACCTGGTGGAGTTAAAGTAAATCTGGAAATCCAGAATAGAAGTCACACAAAAGGCTGACTGGAGGTCAGAAGTTGCTCCTTTACAGATTGAAAACATACTGAAGAGCTTCATAACCAGTGCAAAGACTTTCAGATCTATGTTAAGGATGAACATTTCCACAAGTAAGAGGCTACTACAAAGAATCAGCTGAAAAGTTCAGCAGATGCTTCATTATTTCTATTTGGAAGGGCCGTAGAAGAATTTGTGGGGTTTTTTCTCCCCTGAAGGAAAAAAAATCAAAATTCGATAAAACTACCAAAGATGGGAGAAAAACTAATATGCAATCAGTTAATTATAGTTTTATTTTGCTTAGTACTTCAAATCAGTATCTTCAAATGTTTCACTGCAATTTTAAGTCAGCTTAATACAAGTTAAAATAAGGAGAGACTCAACACAATGATATTAGACTTTAGTTAATGAACCAACTGAATAAAAGGATAAAGGGAAAGCAAATGAAATCACAGAAGCATGGCACTTTCAGAATCATGCTGAATTGTAGTTATCCACATTCATAAATCCTACCAGCTACTGAAAAGTAATACTTGGGCACTGCAACCACCCAGGCCCTTTCTGACAGCATGGAACCCAATCAGTTCTGAAACACAGGCAATGTGGAAAACCCCCCACAAAAAGTTTCATTTTAGCAACTCACACTTACCAATAATCATTTTTCAAATGGCGACATGCTCCACCGACAAAGATTTTATTCCTAAGTAGGGGGCAGGGATGAAAAGGTGCTGTTAGCCAGAAAAGCCTTCACCCATCTGCTCCCATTTTCTACTGCTCCTCCTCCTGAGTAAATTTCATTTCTCAATATGAAGCACAACCCTAACAGCAGAGGCTGTAGTTCAGATCAGAAGCATGCTTTGGAAGTGAATTCCCTTCTCATCTTTCTTAAAATGTGCTTGATCTGCATGTTGGCATTAACTGTTTCACACTAGAAATCTGTTCTTCCTGGGCAGTCCTTGTTAAGGACGACACAATTAATGTTTAAGTGGTCAAAATGTTCACCATCACACACCTACCACTGAAAGCCATTCTAGGTTGCAGTTTGATGTACCTCAGCTGCCATCACAACTGCCAACATATTCTCTTCTCTGGCTATTTGTGGCCCACAGCAGTGTGCCAGCACAAGTGTTTCTGCTCATCACAGAACTAGATCAAGGAATTTTTATAGCTGGATAAAACCAAAACACTTCCTTTTGTTTCTGGGAAATGCTGTTTTCCAGCTGGATCAGCTCCCCAGCCTGGTTTGCCATGAACTGGACACAAATGCTTGTGTGGGCGCATTGTGGGATGCTGACACTGCTTGTCCAAGTACCTGTCCAACTACAGCATCAGAAAAAAAAAAAAAAAATACACCACACAAGAAAGCCAGTTGACATCAGCATTTCCTACAGTGAGCCAGGCAGATTTTTCTTTAATTAGAAACTAGGCATCTCCTCCTCAAGCATGGTTCGAACATGTTTCGCTCCCATCTTCCTTTTCCAATTTGTATTTCTTTGACTGGTCAAACTTACCAGCTCAAAGGGATCTGAAATCACCCCAGCAGCCTCAGCACCTTAACTCAGTGACCAGCCTCCTGGTTCACTCTGGTTGAGCTATTTATACTCCACAAAGAATTGCTTCCCTCATCTTTGTTAATTAATATTGGCTGACAGGAGACAAGAGATTCTTCAGAGTGACTCTAGCTTCACTCAACTGTTGTCATTTTAAAACTTTGTTATTACATATTTATTGGCTCCTTGTCCCTCAGTACCTCCTAGAGGAAAGCTTCTCACTTAATTTTTCTATTTTAGAGAGTTTAGTTTATTTCAAGACTCTCTGCTATGGTATGTATTTAATGGATCCACAGAGAGAGTAAGCTGTCTACTTGACGTACTTTTTCCACCATGGTATTTTTCTAGAGCTGGTTAAAGGCAGCCAACTTTATTTTTCAGTCTCTCCTCATTGTACTCTTTATGCTTATCAGGCTGAATCCCTCTCAAACTGCTCAGCACTTCATACTAACTGGATTTTCAGTAATATGAACCATTTGACCATCCTTGTTAGGGCAACGAGGATGCTGCTGAATTTGCATGTTTTCAGCTGCCTCATGGCAGAGATCTTGGCACAATCCAGTGCTGCCCTGGAAGCACAGCCCACAGGTAACACACCTCTGCTGTCACCAAGTCTCCACAGGCAGCAGCAGAGCCAGGCACTGCCAGTTCAAACAAGAATATCCTCTAAGCCTTGAGCTAATAACAATAGCCCTTGGAGCTCCAAGTTGGATGGAGTCCTACAAGATTACGGCCATCTTTCCCTTAGCACACCATCCTTTGTGGAGCCTGATTAGGTAGGATAGTGAGCAAGCTGAGACCTCCAAGATAAACACACACAACAAAAGATGTTACTCAGTCTCTGTCCTGGAAGAGACTTAATCTTCCTACAATCTCCTTGAGCTGGGGGGCAGAGGTGAGAGGTGGGGAGGAAGAGAAGCTATTTTTATTGTTGAAAGGTAGACTAATCAAAAGGAATAAATGGAATACAAAAATCAAACTCCACATGCAAGCCAAAGCTAACATTCCTCACAGCTGGAGAATGAGCTGTGATGGAATCACCACTGTCTATGCTTTAAAGTTCTTTTCTATTCATTCTGAAGGCTGAGAAAAGTAAAGATTCATTATTGTATCTCTATAGTACTACTAAAGGAGAGAGGGTTTATTTCTTTAAAAGTTTAGCTACAAGTAGTAATGACTTGTAAAATCTCTGCCAAAATTAACAGTGGAGATAGAACAGAAGTGCTCATGTCACGAATTCTGTATCTTCTCAGTGACATCACTGGTGTCTTTTTTTGGGAAGACTACTAAAAATATGGATTATCCAACCTCCCAGTCAATTAAAGGATGTCAGAGGCTCATTCAATTTGACAAGCTACTTTCAAAGAGATGAAGAGTCCTGATGAAGAACACAAAGCCAATACAAAAAAAATCTCTCCTTGGCTCTAAGAAAGTAAAGCAGCCAGACTCATTTCCAACCCACTCCTCCTCCTCCTCTGCATCCTGCAGGACAAAATGTTCCAGCAACAGCTCATCTCGATGGGAAAATTAACATTTGTTTGAAACACTTCTAACAATTTCTTCTCTTTTCTAGAAGTTCTATCTTGCATAAAGAAGAAGTGATCACAAGATTTTTAGATGATTTCCCCATAAGACAGATGTAGGTGTTTCTTGGTGATCACTATTCCATTTTTTTCTGCCTATGGCACTAAAATGACCTGAGAGAACAGAGAAGGTTGTTTCTTCTGTTACTTCTCATTATTTCCTACTCCTTGCTCCAAGTGCTACATGGAACCCTTATTACCAGCAATCCCATACATGCGCTTAGCCTGCTCCCAGCAGAAGAAAAGGATTAGCTGGAGTCAAAATTCCAATTCGGATAAGTAGGTCCTTTAAAATATTATCTCTGCTTCAGCAAGCCAAAGGAGCTAATCACTCGAGCAGTACCAACTCCAGATCTAGATGATTTTGCTACTAGACTCTAGATGAAAGGTGATGTGATTTTTTGCCTCCTGGCACTTTCTGAAGCATCCAAGAAGCATTTCAAAATTGAAACATCACACAAAACTGATCAAGTTTTAACAGAGCATTGTGTGTCCCATCCCACTTATGCTTGAAGCAACACTAAGTTGGAAGATCAGCTTTTCAAAAACTGCAAAGCTAATATTTTATGCCATCTGACAAAAGGCTACAAAATGTCTAGGTTCTTGCAAAGCAAAATTCCAACTTCCAAAAGGGAAGAGAACATTCTATTTCTGAAGGTACACATTATTTACTACAGTGGTAAGAAGTTCACAGAGAGGCTAAGCATTCCTTACAACATAAGTCTATTACTAATAACTTTTAGCCCAGAAAAGTTCTTGATAGCAGGCACTTAAAAGAGAATTATTTGGACTCTATCCTTTCCAGCACTAATCTGCAGTGTGGCTATTCTGCAAGCCTTCCAAAATTCTACATCAAGTAAAAAAAAAAAAATCAGTTTTAATTAGAAAGTTTCCTACAGCTATAAAGTTATCAATCAATGTTTTGGGGGATTGGTACTAAAAGGGGACACCTCAATTTCCACCATATTGTACTTCAGGAGTCCTCTCAATGCCATTAACTTTATTTTCTGAGGTTCTTTACAAAGAGTTTATAAACAGTGCATTAGAGTAACAGTTTCTGACCAAAAGGGACAAAGAGAGGAGAGTTTACAACCCTAGTTTGTATTCTGTAGAAACTGTTTCACAACCATCTAGAAAATTCTGTTTAAATTGTAGTTGTTCTCCCTGAAGAGTTCAGATGTGACAAAATAAAGGCTTAACACCACACTCTACACATTCTAGAACTCTGAACAAACAAACCAAAGAACCCAGTTCCAACATTTGCAATTTAGAGTTTCTCCAAAAGGACAGAACACAGATTTCGTGAGCTACAGAACCTCTTCACTTTCTCCATGCAGTGCTTTCATAAGCCAGTTTTTATTAGAAGGAAACTTCAATATTATGAGGTGTTCAAGCTTCGATTCAGACTGACACAACTCAAGCACAAAACTCCAAAAAGGGACAAGAAAAAATAGGCTAGAAGGCATCCTTTACATGTAGAAGGCATCCTTTACATCAACTGATGGCCACTGGAGACAAGTTGTTCAGATATTCCACAGGCTCTGAAAGCAGAAGGAATATCAAGAGCTCAAAACTTTCTGCTAAAGAACATACACCACTTAATGAATGCGCAACACAGGACTATAGATCACCATTTTAAGGTCAAAAACTAGGATGTGGATTGTTAATGTCTCCCGAGATAGACAAGAATAAACATTAGGTCCACTTACCTCAAATGCAGAAAATTACTCCTGAGCCCAGAATTTTACTGTTTTGACCCTAAAGCATCATCACTAAGACCAACTGGTCACTAAGGCAGGTGAGAAAAAATATAAACTGCTACTAAAATAAGGCTGCATCCCACACGCTCACTTCCACTCCATCTCCCATACTTCAGATGGGAGAGCTCCTATGAGAAGGAAGGGAAGCCTCATCCATCACAGCCCATGGATTCCACTTTACTTAAAACAGACAGGCGGTATGTTGGAAAGAGGTTAAAGGTAATACTTTGGTATTACCTTTGACGGTATGGTTTCCCTTCCTTGGCTGTACAATTCACCCAGCTTGGCCGAGAAACACATACAAAACAAATGCCTAAAATAATTTAATACATCTTGATTACAAACAAAATATTTTACACAATGAGCTGTTGTCTGTAATAAATATACCACCTTTTACTTCTCAAGTAACTGTCAGTGGTTTGGCTTTGGTTTTAAACCAAGATGAGAGTCTCCTTCCAGAAAGGAAAAAGAAGGGTAGAGATAGGCAATGTTAAACCTTTGTCACAGTTTATGAAGTACACTTCTCAAAGCAACAAAAGTGGTGAAGCAAGCTCAAGAGACTTTTTCCAGGTCATACCTAATTAAAGCAGGGAATATATGGCTACAGGAAACTAGGGCTAAGAATTCAACTCAGCCAGAGGTTAAAGCATTTTTTATTGCCAACTCATATCAGTAAGAAGTCAGTCTCTCAGGTTTAAACCTGCCTTTCACATCCGAAGACGACCTAATACTCATATCACAGACAAGTCATCCTGCATCTTTTAAAGCATCTGTGTCAGATAGGACAACAGATTAGCTGTGCCTTGTGTCTGATGCTGTACAAAGATGCTGTTCCAAGATGCTTATGTTACTTACGCTCTTTCCTAAAATAATCCACCACAATGACAGGCAAGGATTTCATCAATTTTGATGAAGAATATTTACATCTACTCTGTTTGGAGTTCCATTTGAATGAGCCATCAGCACTGGCCCACGACCAGTCATCTCCCTGCAATGTGAGACTTGGACTCTTTCTCCTCAGCCCTACTGCAGAAAGCTCAAGGCTATGACGTGATATTGAGGAACAGTAGCCTGATCTACTGAGGCTTGAACACATGAACACCAAGCCCTCAGCTTTTGCCACAATTATGAACTAAATGAGTTCACAGTCATTATTTCAAGACAACACTACTCAAACCAAGAGCTATTGCCTGTTTAAGCAATTCAGAACAAAACCTAGTTGGCAATGACCACTTTTTTGCTGTAACTTTCAGTCTACACTACTAAAATCTCAAAGCTCAGGTCCTACACAAATTAGTTTCACCCCCATATACTGCTTTTATGAAGATGCTACTTAAAACCAATGGAAATATTTACTTCATAGACAAAGCCTCCAGTAAGATACAAAATTCAGACTCAAATAGTAATTTATACTGGTAACATTAGTGTTTGGAGAAATCTACCTACCTAGCGGACTTTCACTAAAGCAAGTGATCCAGACTGTACAAGACCCATAAGATTTTTTTTTTTACTCTAAGGCTTGAGGAATAAAAAAAATAGATCAACTGGCCCTACTAGCGAGATATTTACTTCACGCCAGTTCAAAAAGCCAGAGGAAGAAAAATAAAAATAATGAGTAGTATCACCTACTTTCTCTTAGTGTCTGCCCTTAAAACTGGGAAGTAAAACAGGCACAAATGCATACTTTAAAAATAACCAGGNCTTTTCCAAAAGCAAGTGATCCAGACTGTACAAGACCCATAAGATTTTTTTTTTTTACTCTAAGGCTTGAGGAATAAAAAAAATAGATCAACTGGCCCTACTAGCGAGATATTTACTTCACGCCAGTTCAAAAAGCCAGAGGAAGAAAAATAAAAATAATGAGTAGTATCACCTACTTTCTCTTAGTGTCTGCCCTTAAAACTGGGAAGTAAAACAGGCACAAATGCATACTTTAAAAATAACCAGGGCTGACAAAAAAAATAGCACTGACCCTTAATTCATACAACAGTGACAACAATTACCCCACGCACATCCTGCTTCCCTGTGATAGAATGGAATAATATCAGCACTGAAGTACTGTTCTATTACCAAAGCCTATGGGCTTGGAGCTGAGGGATTATACAAATCTCTTCCATACATGCTGCTCCCAAAACACACACAGCTAATAAACCTCCTCCTGTTTGCCTTCAGGTTCATTCTGAAGAGTTTCAGACATCTGGTTGGCTTGTTTAAAACAAAAAGCCCAACTAGTAGGTTTGTTTTTATGATCCCAAGTGTGAAATGTTCTTGCTGGAGGCCTTAGGCCAGGTGAGAACCACTTATGTTAAGATGCTACTTCATGGCATTTCAGGGATCTAATGAGCTATATAATCTGCACACAGGGAAGTCTCCCTTCATTAGCTTGCATACAACTATGGAAATTAAAAATGAGGAACCTATGGTAGTCCAAATATTTTTCAGTAAATAGTACAGCTGGTGAACTGCAGATAGCACTAAATTTAGAAGTCCTGAGCAGTATTCTGTAAATATCCATACATCTCAATTCTTACAGCAACATGAAGCACACTTCTCCAAGCTTTACTGTCCTAATTTTTCATACTATGAAATAGTAATAGTAATATTTTCTTCTCATGACAAAGTATTATCCCCAATTTAGTAATTTAAGAAAAGTGTATCTTTGTCTCAAAATTGTAACTTTCCAGAAGATCATTGTGCAACTATACTGAATGAGCATATGTATGTGTATATCCTTATTTTAGCAGTTCACAAGTACACTGTTTACATGTTTTCATATAAAACCCTAGAGTATAAAAAAAGCAAACTACAGGAAGAGTTTGCACAACAGTAAAATTCTATGCAGGCTTGCACAAAGTAGTTAAACCTTGCTGCTACATTATCTGTGTGGAAAGAGCATGGAAATGCATTGAACAGATATGAAATATGGTGTGTAGCTGACAACCAAATTCCATCTCATGGCCCAAACTTGTTCTCTATCATGGCTCACCATCCATAATTTGCTACTGAAGAAACCTTAATTCATCTGGCAGGAGATACCACCTCAAGAGGTGGCACACAAAGATCTCAAATTCTACAACACCCATCTAGTTACCAGATCCATTGGAATTCAGAAAATAAAACCCAAGTACCACACAGCTTTCAAATAGCAAAAATTTTGTTTTAAATAAAGAGGTCTTGGTATTACACTACAAGTACAAAAACTGAATGGTAGTTTGAAGAATTTCTTGTTGTTCCTGTGAAGTTAATTATTTGTTGGTTTCCAGCTTCTGTTTTGCACATCCCATGAGCTTTGGAATGGTGAAGCCTCTGAAGGGATCTGCACTTCATATAACCTGCTCTACATGTGAGCCCCCAGTCAACAAATGCCCCGAGTATGAGCAGACCACAAATTAAAGTCCATTAAAATAATGGAATGAAATATGAAGACAAAAGCAGTACACATCAGTACTGTGTGTGCTTTCACCATTCAATTCAAACATTACTTCAAGTGTCACCAGGGACATCCCTTTTGCCAGACCTATTAAAGGTACTTCAGTAAAAATTAGTTCAGTTGAGCTATGCAGCTCTTACTAGTTCACTAGACTATTTCAAAAGCCAGATAACTACTTTGTCTCTATGCAGTCAGCCTTCAGCAGCACAATGAACAGCTGGATTCAGGAAATCCTGTGTTAGAGGTCAAGACACAAACCAAGGGGTACACATTGCAGTAGGTATTTAGAAAAAGTGTTTGTGACAATTACATCAACTAAAAGAAATCCCATTAGACAAAGTTACACCACATAAGACAATGGAAAAAAAAGGTGAACTACTTTAGCTACATTAGTATGACTATTTTTCTTTAAATACTGGAAGATCACCTTTGCTTGATGGAAAAGCTTAATATATTATGTGTACTACCTCAACACTATCTGACATTCAATAAGTCATTACTTCTACAAGCAAATTCTGTGGAAAGATATACTTGTCAAAGGGGTTTTACAGAAGTCACTAGAACTCCAAATTACTAAGTTTACTTGCAGAGAATGGCCTAAAAAGCCTTAATGTAAAGCCATGCCCCTGTATGGGAAGCAAACAGGCACAAGGTGCCAATTAGTACACAAGTACTGTAGACCACACTTCAGTCAGTATAAGCCAAAACTACTATTTTATTTGAGCACAAAAATGCCAGGTGAATAATGAGAGTTGAGGAAGGCCTTTACTTTTAATCTTCCCTGACTGGGACAAATTTTGAATGGCAGCAGTTTAAGACACTTGGCAAGTTCAGCATAGAATATTCACAGACAGCAACTGTGCAAGGGAGGACACGACCAAGAGTGTTCGGAAAGAAAATGGAACCTCCCACTTGGGTAGTTACCTTCACAGACAACAGCATTCTGACAAGGTCAACTTTGGTAACCAAGCTGAAGGACAAAACAGTAAAGGTTTATCTGATTAAGCAAACAGTAAGAGAGATGCAAGTGTGTCCTTTTAGCTCTTCACCTGAAAACTCGGTCTTTCAAATAATCTTTCAGTGCTGACAGAAAGTGTTAGTTCATTTAAGCTTCCTTTAAAACAAGCCTCTGAAATTACATCTGGGTTCCTGGCATCTTCACACATGCAAAGGTTAAGCACACTCTAGTCTGCATAAAGCAGTAACATCTTTTCTGCTGAAGATCTGAAACAAACCACTGCATTAGGGGAAGTCGCTGGCTGAACACCTGGACCCAAGAAGTACTGAAGTGATAAACAAGCTTTTGACAGCTGCAGCCTTTATGCAGGTGCAACAGACATTTACTTCATTGCAGTTTGGCTCAGTTCAACAGCTAGTTTAGAACTCAGAAATAGGTTTGGTTTTATTTGATCAGCTTGAGCTCCAGTGAGAAAAGGGCAAAGGGAAGGTCCCCCCAAACTAGTTCCAAAGTTTAAGACTGTGTATTTAACAGGACTATAAAGTTTAATCTCAAGGATACATTGTATTTTGCAACAAACTATGTTAGTAAAATTTGAGTATCACACTTAATACAGAAAAACCTGCCACAGCCATGAACACGCCTTGAAAGAGCTTTTCTGAACACAGCTCCCTCATAATCCTGTTTAATGTTTGTAATACTTACGAACAACTATTAATAACCTAAAGTATACTCAGCACACATTTCACCATCCACATTTCCTTAACTTCCCAACACCAGGTGATGCTGCCTTACTGTTCTGGTAACATTTTGTGGGTTCAGAGTGGTCACTGAGGCAATGTAATCTAACAAACATTCAACATCTTTAGGATTAACAGACTTGCTAAACCTCTGCTCAATTTAACATTGCAGCATGATTTCAAAGGATATCTGTCCATCTCCTCAGAGCATCCAGTGGAAAGAATGGTTGGAAGATTAATTATTCCAGCTTGTAGCTAGGCACAATAAAACTTTTAACTACACTCAAATACACCTGTGTGATGAGAATAAACTGCTACACATGCAGGGACTATAAATAAGGCAATGATAAGAACAAGTCTAAGGGAATTACTGAATGGTAGAGATGTAAAGAAAGTTTACAGAGAGAGGTGCTGGAGAAGAAACAACAAACAGCACTTACAGAACTGTCAAACAACCCCAACAGAGACAGGTCTCAGAGAAATCCATTTCTATGCAGCACAAGATTCATTATGTGCATTGAGTTCGACAGGGGAGATGATACAAGAACTAAGATTTCAAAGAGAGAAAATTGCACCTATAGAGATGTCAACAAATACTTACAAATACAAATCCAAGAAAAATACTCTAAAGAAAAGCTGTTACAAGTAGTGGAGCTTATCCTTCAACACATAGCTTGCAATGCAAGAGCAATTTCATTTCAAGACTGGGCAGCTTTGAAGAACCCTAACTACAGATGACTTTAGCCACCCTGTAACACCTGGAATTATTTGCAAGGTACTAGATTTAGGCTGTTATGTGATATATTTAAATACAGACAGAAACAGGACATGGCTGGGGCTTTTTTAAAAAAAAATAAAAGGTTTGGACATCACTTTGACGTTAGGCCTGTCTTTGTTCCATACCTGCCTTCAGGAAAAGGTAAAAATTCATGTCACTGGTCTCCAATTCCCCCACATTCAAGTAAAACCTCTGGGAAGAGTGGGAACCTTTTGCGAGCACTAAACAGCTACAAAGAGGCGTGCAGCACCCAGCGGGCTCACTGGGACATCAGTGTAACAGGGTTTAGGGACAGGGAGGAACCTGTGAGCTCACACACCTAAATTTTACAGACTTCTGCTGCTGGGAGGTAAGCAAAGGCTCTACAGCAAATGCAATCCTTGGGGGGACAATCATAACCAGAGAGCAGTTCCCAGTGATGCGTGGGAGAATACACAGAGCAGGAACCCAGCTCAGTTCCATTTCTGTGCTTCCCGTGATCTGCTGCTGGCAGAGGAGGCTTGTTATATGTAGGAGAACAGCAGGAAGGACTGCAAGACAGCCTTAAAATTCTGCATAACTTCGACATGTTGGAAAACTGTTCTGCAAGTAATAGGACACAAGCAAGTTCTGAAAGGCACGCTCAGGCAGGATTAAATGAACAAACAGGAAGGCAAGTTCTTCAGAAGAAAGCTGTGAGCTAGGTGGGATCAACAGGCTGACCCTGAAATGAGTGTTAAGCTGGTGTAAAAAAGTCAAATGTATGGGGATGCATAAACAGGAATATCAGCTCCAGGGCACATGAAGCCATTTTTTCACTCCACTCAGCACAAAGTCTCAGCTGCAGTACAGACCTGGGCTTTGAGCACCACACTTGAAGCCCAATGTGAACTAACTTAAGAGAACAACAAGAATGATTAGAGCTGAAAAAAAAACATGACCTCTCAGGAAGGCCTGAATACACAAGTTTTATTTAGGACAAAAGTATCACAAGGGTGGAGGGCAAAGACATGGGGAAACAGGAACATTGCAAAGAACAGTTCAAGTATTTTTAAAAGATTACTTACTACAGGGGAAGGAATAGATGTCCCTTATGTCCAGGGAATTAGGCAATAAGCTTGACCTGCAGTAAGGAAGATGTCTGGTTTCATATTCAGAACAAGTTTTAATGCTGAGGACAGCAAAGCACGGGACTAAGTAGAAAGAAGAGCTGCTCAGGCTTCTGTTATGAATCACATTAGATGTGCAACACCACTATGGGGCAGGAGACTCATAACCAGCCTACACCTCTCACAGCCCTATTTTTTTTTTTAATGACAAACTCAGTTTCAAGCCCCTGTAATGTTCTTGCTTATCCTCCTACACTGCATGTTGAGTTTCAATGAACTAGAAGTTACTTTTCTGATTTTCTGAATTAAAACTTCAGGTTTTGCATAACCAGGTTATTTTATTATCACCAAAAAAAAAGTCACACCTGCCCCATACTTCCTTCACACAGGAATAAATCCCCTTCAATCACCTCCCACGGCAGCATGCAAGTTTCAGCAATATTGCAGTATCCTGCTGCATCTTCCTTCTGACCAAGAGAAGCCAGATGCCCATTACTTCAGAAAGACAGGCGTGCTTTGCCTTCTAACAGCCCAGCAGGGTGATGTAATGGCTTTCACTGATGTGGTGTCAAGGCACTGTCACACAAACATGTGCGTGCACCTTTTACACCCACTGCCTCAGGCTGGGCTAGAACTTCCTGAGGATAGAAAATGCTGCACACAGCAGCCAAATACTCCAAAATAAAAACTAAGATATGCAGCATTTTACACGTGGGGAGCTGAGGCAAAGTCAGAGTTCACATTTAAACTGCAAAATCTAAAGTCACTAAAGCACAGAAGAATTAACTCTTAAGAGCTCAAGCATAAATAGGCCACCTAAAAAGCATAAAACATGACAAAGTACTATCCTTTTTCATTCTCTGTAATAATTTGGTACCACAAGTATTTATCCAGGTACCTTCCTGCTTTATTAAATGGCATTCTTCTGATTTCTGAAGCATGAAAACAGAAGAGCAGCAACAGTCCCCCTTACCCTCCCGCAGTTCAGCAATTTCTTATCCAAATATTGAACCAGAAAGGTCTGGTCAGGATGGGGTGCTAACAGAAGAAAAGGATGAAGTCAGCAGGCACATATGGAGCCAAGCTCAAGAGGACTACTATGCATCCTGAGAAGGGAACAGGCCAAGTACCAGGCTGGAACTGGAATGTGCTGGCTCATGTTCCAGTGCCAGCAGAATCTCCAAACCAGCAACATCCCTGTTGTCTCTTAACCTTTGGTAGCCTCTTACAACAGGCAGCAGCACTTCAGTTCAGCCTCCAACTCACTCACACTTCTCAAATCCATCAAGGTTCAACTTTGTTGTTTCATTTCGTTGCTTTTAAGAAATGAAAAGATGAAGTGCTGGGTACTTGTTCCTTTCCCCCTTCCCACTACAAGAAATACATGCTGTACTTTAGCCAATTCATGTAAGTAGTTCTTAAATGCTGTTTTCATTATCCCTCTCTCTTCTCATTTACTGAATACTGCATCAAATAATGCTCCAAAGCACACCAGCAGTCTTCAGGCATGCTCACACACCACTACCCTCCATTCCAACAGATAACAATGAAGTATTTGCCACTACCATCACATTGGGATAACCAGACAAAGAAATTCCTGGTTTTTTTAAACTAGGATTGTGATTTTAACTGTCAGTTTATCAAAAACACTATAAAACATACAAATGGAGACCAGTACTTAAAAAAAAAACCAATAAATCACATCCTCAAACAGTCCATAGACCAGAAGTTTCCTACATTATGAAAACATAACAAGATACAAAAACCACCTGCAACCTCAATGGCCATTTACATATTGACTAAGAAATGCTGAGCTGCAGAAGGCAGAACCCCAGATCCAGACCCATCATGCCTTAACCACATTCCCACAATTCTGTTTTATAACCTACATCACACCTGAGGCTCCAAACTTTAACCTCTTCCCTATTCTGCATACTGCTTTTGTATAGTGGAAGCTGATAAAGCCCCACGGTGTGACAGATCCAAATGACACACAGCTTTTGTCACTTGCACCCTTCCTTAAACGCGATAAACTTTCATCCCTCTAAAAACAAAGGAGGTCAGATCAACGGAAACCTTGAAGGAAGACAGAGAAGTGCATTTTTCATTAGGAGAGCAGGGGGAGTTAAAGGAAAAATAAACTTTAAAACATGAATTTTCATTCTAAACAAACTTTTGAGGGTAGAAGAAAGAACAAAAATATCATACAATATCCAGTCATAACTGTATGAGATGGATGAATACTTTACCAAGACAAAATCGAAAGCCTTAATTAAGAAGGTGAAACATAACACATGTACACAGCACTGAAGGAATGATTTAGAGCCACTGACATCAACACAAGCTGTGCAGAGCAAAAATTAAACATGCTGCAATAATAATCTGAACTGCCCAATTAGGTTAAAAAATACATTTACCCTACAAATTAAAAAACCTCCCAAACCCCTTGAAGGCATTAATGCTGCTCCCAATGTTATTTGAGATGCAAATTAGGGACCTAAAGTTAATATAACACCAACAGAAGTTTCTATTATTCCCATTCAGGCTCAAGGGGAGGTGAAAGTAGAAGAGAAGCTACAGCCCTGTTGTATGAGGTCTTATTAGGACAGTAAAGGTTTTCCTTCATTTTCAATACCTTCACTTTAATGTAGAAATGGGCAAGTTAAGAATGTGATCTTTCACAACCCAAGAAAACTGAAGTGAATTAACAAACAGCAAGTCAGTTGTCAAGGCTGGCTGGATGAGGGGAGTCTTAAGGAGAAAGAAGTATTCCTTTAAAAGAAATGGAATTCAGATCTTGTCTTCCAGCATCACAAATCTCAGGCTGAAGGACAGAAGTAAAGGTATAGACAGTGGTGCTGCAGTTATTTCTTCAACTATTTCCTGTACCAGCTGGGTTCCAATTTTGAAGATCAGCAAATGCAGAAACAGCTTTCTGCCATCTCAAATGCCCTCCCCACAATGATGTGTAGGTCTTGGTACATAAGAGTTTTGCAAATGACACTTCTAATGACAGCTCTAGGCAAAATACTGTTTGATTTCACACCCTTGGCTCTATCCATACAGACAGACCCACATACACTGAAGAGCAGTTGCTATCACTGGCACTGGATGTCCCAAGCTCTGGGCCTGATACATCACTGACAGAATTCTCCCCAGTGCCTTCCTACAGTTTAATTTTCACTTAAAGCAATGTCATCATATCAGGTTCAGAGCAATGATGTGAACATCAGGTGATCAGAACCCTTCATCTTACTGTTAACACTCAACATGCAAAACATGGCAGCTGCATTTCACCAGAACACTCTCAAGTTTAAACAGCAGAAAGCCAATTATATTAGTTTTGCTTTTATAACTCAGAAAATATTCTAACTTCATATTACCTTAAAGCATAATATTGAACTGCTTGCTTAAAAAACAGTGCTGTCAGTAAACTGAGAGCCATAACCCAGATAATGTATTTAGTAACAACCCTGCCTACTTCCTCCCCTCAACCTAAAAATTAGCAGAAACATGGCCTTCAGAAGTTATTTACGCCCACTGCAAAGCATTAGCAGTTAGCTGAGCAGCTTCTTGCCAGC
The DNA here is from genome assembly GCA_013398055.1 of Ifrita kowaldi. Taxonomy (NCBI): domain Eukaryota; kingdom Metazoa; phylum Chordata; class Aves; order Passeriformes; family Cinclosomatidae; genus Ifrita; species Ifrita kowaldi. Next base: position 72,220 of record VZRS01000308.1, on the reverse strand, counting down.
TTGCTAATGATATTATTCCCTGAAACAACCAAAAAAAGCCAAAACAGCACCACATGTAGAAAGGACTATGTTAAGAGCTGACAGTTACCTTGATTTCAGGTTTCTCTATCCTCAACAGTACCAAAATATCCAGTCAGATGATCACAAAAAAATTTGTAGAGCATCTTAGAAAGGAGTTAAGAATATGCCACTCCCCCACCACCCCCCTTTTTTACAGAGCTCCTCTTGAGTGAGAAGAAAATCCTTAAAGAAAACCATTTTCTGAAAATATGACTGTCTCAATCGCCCTAACAGAGTGTTTACAGTTAAGAGAAACCAACAAAGTGAAGGTTTGTTTTTTTTTTTAAAACAGCTCATCACTGGATTGGAATACTTCAGTGCTAAGATCTCATTAAGGACACAAACTTTATGACAACCAAAAAGCACACTGTCCATGTCAATGGCTCCGTCACAGCTGTAGAGTCATGAGATTAAAACTTACCTACCAAGAAAGTGACTGACTTCAACTACCTGTATTTCTAGGATGAATTTCTTCCCTAACATTGAACAGGGCTTCCTTCTGCTGATTAACCCTTCCTTCAGCAGTGCTCATAAAGCCCTCCACAGGTTTTTGTGAGCAGTTTCACACCCCCCCGCCCCCAGTCAGATTATATTACTTACAATATCTAAAGTAAAAGTTATAGATAACTCCACAATGCACAGGAATCTCTTCTATTTGAAGCACAGTACCTGCAAGATCACTCTTACACGACTATCAGATCTCAAGAATGCAGTAATCAAAAAACAGTCCAAGAAGTTTATTTCACAAAAACAAAAATTACAGTTTAAAGCAAGCAAAGTTTTGTCTAAAAAGAAAGCACCGAACTTGTGAGCTTGCAGAGGAGAGAGAAGCTCACTGTTGCCAAAATACAAAATTTCTGCTTATATTATGACCATCAACAAACACAGAAAGAAATGTAAATCATAACATAAATACTAATATTTTTCACTAAAGGCTTAAGGAGACTTGTTACTAGTATTTAAGACAACTCAAAGCAGAACCATAGAGGACAAATTCTTAGAACAAAACTCAAAGCCAGCATCAAAAAAGTGGAGGAGCAAGGAAAGAATTGTGTTTGGAAAGTTTTAAGTACACCATGATTCTAAAGGGAATAATCTATCAAACCACAGGAGGTGACTAGAACTGCCATCATCACTGCTAACACAAAGGAATGTAGATTGGGGGCAGGCAACAGAGGAAGGGGGAGAAAGCATAGAGAAGGGAAAAGGAGAAGGAACTGAAAAAGGGAGCCACAGTAATGGCTACCAGACTCTCAAAGAATTCCTAAAGGAAAGAATAAATCCTTCAAGGTTTTGTTTTAAATAAAGCAATCCATGCAATAAATTGCGGTCTTCTCAGTACAGTCAGGCTTTCGGTTTATCTGCCCACCATATTTTCATAAATGCAGTTTTACACCTCTACGAAACTTCCAAAGCTTAATACAATGGTTGCAAATACAAACATTTCTTCTTTCAGCCTCCTCATTCTTCTGAATCATAGCACCCTGCAGAAAAACAGCTTTTCAAAAGGAAGTAGGGAAGTTTAACCATCCTGAATTTAAAATATCCCTTTACAATTATTTAACCAACTTCAATCCCCCAGCTAAAAAGACAATAACTATGGGTTACGCACTGGCAGGTAAAGGCCGCTAGAGGACTGCCAGTCTACCACAGGAACATCCCAAAAGGGTATCATATCATCAGGGGCTGATCTTGCAGATCACTGTTTTGAGTTGATGTCTAATAGGCAGCATTTACTTCCATATGATGAAGAGTAGCATCTTGCTACCGATGCAAAAAAATAGGGCTCATTAAAATAGCAGGCATGTTAATATGAACAGTATTTCACAGAAATTCAAAACGAGTGAGTAGAAAACCCATTTTCTAGTTCGGAGCTCCACCAGCTTATGTAGAACTACTTGACATGTATGTTTTAGTCTCCTGGCTCTGAGTGCAATTCTTCCCGGCGTTTTTGGAAGCTCGGTAACTGTAAGGACACAAGCTCTTTGGGCTTGAACAAGTACACTGCACCTCCAATAAAACCAGATCAGGTAACATGCTTCATCAGGAAAGTTTTTGCTATTCAGCAAACATTGTGCTCCACATTTCATAAGCCCGACTCGAAGCAAGCAGATCATTCACAATTAAAACACACCCAGAAACATTTCAGCTTGCCACAAGAGATACAAACTTACTGGTTCTTGCCAAAAATGGCAAATTTTTCCGACAAAAATATTTTCTATCAGTCAGGCAAACGAACGGGAGGCAATGCAACAGTAAAGACTCTAATAACTGTTCTCAGGAGCTAATTTTAATGTAAGCACAGCGAACCAGAAAATGGATTGGACCAGCTGGCTCAGCTCATCCCCAGGCCTAGCACTCATGGTGAAAGCCAGGCACCCAATAGGTCAGAATCACCCAGCCCCTCCGAACCCTGCAACCCCAAAGCTGAGGTGCTGCTCCAAAGCTTCTGAATTCTGGGATGGGGATGTCAGTCCCTAAAGGGGAAAACGCCTGAACTTTTCCATCCCAACCCCACGAGTTCAGATCCCTGAGCACCAATCCTGAGAAGCCTCTGCTGCGGGTGGCTGCTCTATCTCATAGGACCTAAACCGACCTCCTGAAATAGCACCCCGAATTTCAACCACACATTTCTATCCAGCCTTCCAGCAGGCCAGAAGACATTTAATAAGCCAAATAACCACAACAAAGCCATGTTACTGCCCTTAGAAAAGCTGGGGTAACACAAAGAGCCCATTCACTCACCCACTGAGCCCAACTGGTCGTTACACTTCGGGGCCATACACTAGAAATCAACTTTCCTATTGCAGAGCGGAGCGGGAGGAAGAAAATAACCACCGCTTCCACTCAGGAATCATCATGGAAGGCAGGTATTGTGGAAAAACATGCACCTCCTCAGAGGTAACTCTATCCTTGAGCCAGACAGGGGGGAATCGCCTCAAAATCGCCGGGGTACGTGCCTGCAGACATGTGTTTGCAGGGCAGCGGCACAAAGGAATGTCCGAGCCCCGCCGGGGCCGGGCACCTTCCCTTCCCCGCACGGCCGGGCCAGGCCAGGGCCTTGGAAGACACGGCAGCGCCGCGCGGCCGGCCCGGATCCCGCCCCAGCAGCACCTATTAACGCTAATAACTTAATTTTGGGGGGTTACGGGCTTTCTGCCTCCCGGCGGGGCCACCGCCTCCAGCTCTCAGCGGGCGCACGGCAGCAGCCCCGGCGGTGCGGGGGGAGCGCGGCCCGGGCCGAGCACCGACAATAACAACAAAATGCACAATATCCACACCGCTTTACCTATCTGACGAGGTAATTGGAGGGATGAGCAGCCTGCAGCCCTGCGGCAGCAGGAGGTGCCGCTGCGGGGAAGCGCAGCCTCGGGGTGACACCCCCGCCCCGCAGGGACCCCCGGGCCGCCCTCGCTGCCCCGCCCGCCCGGAGCTGCGCGGAGCCCACGGCCTCGCGGGCTCCGCAAAGGGGTCCGAGGATGGCCGGGCCGCCTCCCCTCTGCCCCGCACTGGCTGCGGGCCGCCAGCGGGGCTGTTGCCTGTCCGGNCGCCCATTGGCCGCGCCGCCCGCCCGCCGAACCTTGACCCGTTCTACCATTGGCCGGCCGTGCGGCCAGGCCCCTCCCACAACGGGGCGGGGGGCGGGCGCAGCCCCGGTCGCGGCAGGGACGCGCAGCTGTGGTGCCGGGTGGGGCGGGGAGCGCGCGCCGGACTACTGCCCCCAGGAGGCCTTGCGGCGGCACGCCTCTCTCATTGGCTGGGCAGCGCGCGTGCGGAGGGGCGCGGGGGAGAATATGCGCTTCGCGCGCGGGGGGTGATGACGTCATCGCGTGCCCGGATGGAGCCGTAAGGGGGATGCGCACCCTCCTCCTCCTCGTTCTCGTCTTCTTCTTCGTCTTCCTCCTTTTCCTCTTCCTCCTTCTCTTCCTCTTCCTCCTCTAACAATTTCTCTTCCTCCTCCTCCTGGCTCTTGGAACCCTTTCTGCCTGTGCTCATTTTGCCTCCGGCCTCACTGTGGATTCTGGTGCATGGGAAATTGTAGTTCATCTGCTTCCATGATCCTGTCCATATCCTTGGCAGGGATTTGGCTCCATCCTGTAATCAGTTTTTGTTCGCAGAATTCCCCATTGAAAACAAGTTATCCCTGAAGCATTTCATTGCTACATCCTATCCAAACTTAGACAATAATTTATGTTTATTTTTCGTGTTTGCCTTTCGTATTGCCGAGGTGCGGCGGGAGCAGGGGTGACACCCGAGGCTGCCCCCGGAGCCCCCCGGCCTGAGCCGCTCCCGCTGCTCCCGTTCCCTGCCCTGGAGCCGGCGCTTCCCGGCGCTGTGTCCGTGTGCTTACACTGCCCTCTGCTTGCCTGCCCTCTGCTTCCAGTCACACCCGCCGGGAATTCCTCATCGCCCCCAAAAAATGGAGGGCAGAAAGCCGCCCCACATCTGCTGCTCGCTCCGCAGGAAACGTTCCTATGGGAGTTTCTCAGAGGCGGCCGTGAGTCAGCCGGAGTGAGGAAGTGGGATGTGTTTGGACAACAATTACACCGTGCACTTGTCAGGGCAGAGGCTGTTTTATGTGGGTGCATAATCCTTAACGTCATGAGAAACCAAACCCTGATTTACTGCTGCCCACAGGCCTAACATTAGTGCGGTGCAGGTATTCCTTATTCATGGTAACTGTTAGCACGCTCTTCTTGTCCCTGTGACAACCATCTGTTGTTTCAGCCTTCTGCAACCTGTTCTTCTGTGTTTGCACATGGAGTTGTATTTCACTCACCTTTCCTTCAACCCACGAGTTTTTCAGCTGAATTTACCTTATTGCCCTGTTGGATTTTGCTGAATTACAGGACAACGCTGCAATAGATATCCGAGTTAACGTCACAATGCAGAGTCCAAACCAAAATTGTATTCCTGGGACATGCTTACTTTGGCTAGCTTACTTTCAAATTTTAACCTTAAGAGACCAATAAATTAAACCCAATTTTATTTTAAACAGCATTACCAGGTTTTGCTGCTGGTCTTCATCACTGTCCTCCTGTCTTTTGCACTCTGTACAACCTCACAGTACTTTTTTCACATAGTTTTCCAAGATTCCTCTCCCTGATTATACAATGAATATTTAAATCAGCGTTCCAGTTCTCTGTAAGATCAACACATACCTCTCTTCAGAGAGATCCTGCAAGCGATTACAGGTACACAGAAGAAAGTACACAGCTTTCTCCCATCGCTCAGCCCTGGCTCTTGAAATGCTTTGTGATTGTGCTCATTTTGCTCCTGGCCTTGTTGTGGATTCTGGTGCATGGGAAATTGTAGTTCATCTGCTTCCATGATCCTGTCCATATCCTTGGCAGGGATTTGGCTCCATCCTGTAATCAGTTTTTGTTCGCAGAATTCCCCATTGAAAACAAGTTATCCCTGAAGCATTTCATTGCTAAATCCTTATCCAAATTTAGAAATAACTTTTTAAATGAAGTCATGATATAATTTGTCTTTCACAACCATTGTAAGTATTCCACTGGAGTAGAGCAGCGCAGGGGTGAGATTTTGACGTAAAACTGGTTTTCCTTTACCTATGACTTCAGCCATTTCCATAGTTTTCAAACATCAGTGTTTCCAAGATACTTTCCTCCAGACTCCTGTACTATTTATGTTTCAAGCAGGGTAAAACCAGAGGGAACTTTGTGTATCTGAAATTGAAGTTTCTTGATTGTAACTGTTCAGTCCCAGCCATGACTGCAGCGTTGGGGGAGGCACGTGAAACAGGCACAGCTGCACTTCCCCAGCAGCCAGTGCTGCTGCTCACAGCTTCCACGGGCTGGGTATTTCCATCTAGGGCAAAACTTTGCCAGAATTAAACTGTCTTATGCATTAGATAACTCTCTGAACTTCTTTCTCTTCTTCTGTAACGCTCCCCTGTAATTTCTCCCCTGATTTATCACTTTCCGTTCTCCTCTCCAGCTTTATCTGCCTTTTTCCCAATGTGACAATGGCTCCATACTGGCTTCTTCTGGGGTGGAACTGCTTTTACCTCTCTGTAGTCCAAACTCGGGTAGGAAGATGAGCCTTTAACTAGAGATATTACAGAGGTGGTACCTCCTATGATCCCAAAACTTATCAGACGGGCAAACCACATGCAGTGGTCAACAGAAACTACAGGACAGGGTGGGAGACAGGAGTGAGTGATCATGTCTGAGACAGGGCAGGTGGTAGCTCAAATCAATGTCACTCAGTATTCAACCAGAGTCTTCTTTCATTTTATACCCAAGAGTAAAGCCCTGGCAGGGATCCAGTTTATAATTCAGATCTTGGTAAACACAGACCTAAATTTCCCTCGTGACAAGGTTCGATAGTAATTGTCTAGCACTTTAAATATCTAATTACAAACATGCTACCACATGGTAAAGTGGTCCGTGTCTGTTCACTCAACTGTGTGTCTTCAGGAAGGGCCATCTGTTTCCAACAAAACAGTGAGAGACGAATGTAGTCAGGTTTCTAAATTAAAAAGAAAAAAAATGAGAGAGAGGAAAGAAAACAAACTAAAGAGAGACACAAAGCTGTCTTTGCTATAAAGCACAGGCTGAAATAGGTGCAATCAGAATGAACTTCAGTAGACAGTTTTCACCTAGGGAACCAATGGATGGCGTGGCTTCTCTAAGGTGTCCTTCTGAGCATTATTTTGTGCACCTAAATTGCTGCATTATGAACATGGAAGTCTTCACTACAGCACGAGTTTGGTCCATCTTGACCCCTGTGTTCCATAAAGAAATAGCAGATCCTCTTAACCTCCTGTCTCCACACCTAGGTCATGGATCCAGGTGTTCAAGAAAGGGAATGTTTCCCCCTCCTTAGAACATGGCAGATAGGCATGAGTGACACTGGCATTGTCTCTCGGGCAAAAACAGCAGACAGACCTTGATGCTACGGGTGTGTTGCAGCTAAGCTGCTGCCTATCTAGGCAAATTACCACCTAAGATCAGGAAGGGAAGCAGAGGAGACTATGCAACTCAGTTCTTTTTTTGTTATTATTTTCATAGTGTTTGTCGATAAGGAGCCGAGCAGCTATTTGATGTAAGGTTGTGAAGTGCAAAAATAGTTCAGACCCTCTGTCACGTGCACAACTGCTCGTAAGGGTCAGATGAGCATTCCCAACACTATTTCAAACTGATTGCAAAGTGTTTTGCTGTGGACACTGATTAGATCAACATTTGTAAGCCAAAAGTCAGTGTATTTACTGCATACAGTGTTCTTTTAACAATGAATTGCAGAAGCAAGACAAGTGAGTTGGGATAGCAGGTCTCAGTTGGGATAGCAAGTCTCAGGTAAATTTACCCCAAATCATGGTATTTCTCTTGTAGCAATCACTGTTGGCCATTCATCTGCTTTCGCATTAAATATATATAGTGGCAAAGGGGCCTCTGTTTTAAAAGACAATTTTATGAAGGTGTGTCAGAAAGAGTCCAGATCCAATAAAATCCTTCACTGATCCTGTTTCCCTCAGGGTCACTTTGCACTCCCCCTGAGGAGCAAGGGGGCAATGTGGATTCCATCTCCCAGACCAGGGAGTCCCCACACAAGGTGGTGAAGGAAGGCACTGGACTGACTCTGGAGTCTGACACAGAGCAGGTACAGGAGACACTGCTTGGGTATTGAGTTCACTGTGATGTTCTTCCTGTTTTGAGGGGATATTTGAGCATGGCTGAGCCTCATCAAAGCTACTTTTCACACTTCTCCATTCTCTCTGTTGAGCAGTTTCACAGGTTCTGGGCACAAGAGGAAGTCCTGCCACTAATTATATGTATCAGTTGGTGGGTTTGATGTAAACCTTGCTCAGACTGCTCAAATAGATGCAGTTCTTGTATAATGTGCTTTTCCTTACTTATATTCACAGGCTTGCTACAAATGAGATAAAGCAGTAAGAATGCTAAATAAATAATCTGGAACTGAGAAGCAGAGCAGTGTTCAGCATCAAAATCTGAAACAAACAGAGGGCTGACATCCTGGGATGTTAGAGTCAGGGGTCTCTCACATACCACTACGAGCTGGCTAGATATTATGTTCCTTGTGAACTCTTAAAGGGATTTTGAAACTGTTGAGTTAATCATGACCAGATCAGTTTTTATTAGATTTCATGGAAGGGTGACTCCATCCCGTGCCCCCTAAACACAGCTGACTTTTCCTACACCCAGCCTTTCACCTCCATTACCTGTTATTCCAGCTACACAGTTGCTTGTTTCTTCTTAGATTGAGCCAACTGGCCAGGATATACTTCCTTTTTCAGGGTATGAATTAGCCACCAGATTTCAGAAAGGGCCAATCAAGCTCCATGTGCTGAGCCAATACAGCATTGTTCAGCTTTTCACTGCAGTCCCTGAGGAGCAGCCCCACTCCTGGGAACTCTAAACCACTAAGAGTTCAGCCAAAGCATCTTCTGCCTACTCAAGTTTCTAGTCCTTCCTACATGCGTTTCCAAGTGCCTTGTTCTTTTTGCAGTGCACAGCACTTCCTTCCTAGCCCTTTCCAACACTTGTCTGCTTTTCCAAATGGCTTGTTCATGTCCTGACTGAGCTTTTTCTCAGCCCAGAACTTTTCCCCAATTTGTGTCTCCTTGAAAAAGCCAGGAGCAGCACAGGTGCATCAGGTACGTGCATCCTGCCGCTGGAGTTCTCAGGTTTGCAGATTTTCTGCCAGGACAGGGCTTGCAAAGCTCCTGCAAACTCCTCTAGTGATTTCCAATACAAGGCATAGGGAAGGCATATCATTAACAAATAAATCTGATTAATAAGCCCTGTTACTTAAAGCCCACTCTGCACACTGTGTCACACTTGTTATGGTTCACCATCCTTGATATTTCTGTATGAGCCATTTTATCTGCTTCTCGTTTTTTATGAGTTGAGGTTGGGGAGTTTATTTGTTTGGTTTGGTTTGGTTTTGGTTGGTTTTACTTCATTTGGGGGTTTTTTGTTGTTTGGGTTTTTGTTGTTGTTCTTGTTCTTGGTTTTGTTGTTCTTGTTGTTGTGGTGGTGGTGGTGCAGTTTTCTGTTGGTTTTGTTTTGCTTTGGTTTTTGTTTCAAGGATACAATAGTTAGCACTGTTCTGGTACTTTTCTGCTCTTACTTACCCAGGAATCTGAGAGAGCAATTGGCAAATTAATTTTCCTGTGGAAAGACACTGGATAATTACTTTGTTAGTGTTAGAATTGTGTATACCTGCATAGGTGTTATTTTCTTTTATTCCGACACAAGCTCTGCTGTGAAGTGGTGGAAAATGTGCACTGGGCAGTGTCATGGTGCCAGGCCTTAATATGTTTTACCATCTCTCAGGAAACAGAGATCTTTCAAACATGAAACTTCACTGGAGAACAAAGTGATTGCAAGCCAATAATATCTGTATGTCACTTCATCTCATTTCTAAATTGACTGTGGTTAGATAAAGCAGGAACTATTTTAATCCTCAAATCAAAACAGGGATTTGGGGATGAATTTTCCTTGTGTTTCAGCCAAGCAGAGTGATAGGTACCCAAGATTTTAACCATGAATTCTTCACATAGATTTGTGCATACTAATCATTGGGTATATTCAAGTATTGAAGGGTTTTCTCTTACATCTTATATTTCTGGATAATTTCCCCTGCAGAAGGCAGTTCAAACACCACATTTCTACTCATGCTCGCAGACATGCCTGCTCTGCTCCAGCTGAAATTGTAGCCTGTCAGAAATCCTGTCCCAGACACATAAGTGACTGCTTGAGCCCTTTGTGACTCAAACAGAACTCTTCATTTTCTCTCAGTTTTCCCCTCAGCTAACCCAATCTCATCCCATCCAGACCCACTGACTTCTGCTGCATTAGCTGTCTAGCCATGTCCTTTAGCCACACGAGCCTCCTCCTCCTAACTCTGGTGGCTTTATTTTTGTGCTTTATTTTTGTTGTATCAACCACTCACTCCCCATCTTTTCATTCAAAGCCCTTCACAGCCTATTCTGCCTCTATCTACCTTTCAATAAAGCAAAAGCTGTTCTGCCTCTTGAGCCCCTCAGACACTCTGAACTGCACCATAAGATCATCCAGTGTGACCTCTGCTTACCTCAGGCCTTTACATTTAACAAAGGTACTCATATATTAAGCCCAAAGGTTTCAATTAAACTAAAGCATTTTCATTCTCAGGAGAGTAACCTGTGTTTCACAAGCAGGAAACAAGAGTGATCACCATGGCCTGAGGCTTTTTTATGATGACCTGAAGGATTCAGGAGGTCAGCCAGGCCGCTGGCTGTAGAGGGAGGGGATAAAAAAAGACAAATGAATCTTCATGTCCCTGTTTCCCTGACTGGGAGGGAAATGTCTTCCTGACCCCCAATCAACCCTGTGCAGGGGAGCAAGAGACATCCATCAGTCCTGTAGAAAGAGGGGTTTCCTCATTACCTCCAAGCACCCACATAAACTGCTGTGCATTTTGAACTATGAGACATTTAGGGTGTTTCTGAAGAAGGGAGGAGATGATATTGTAGCTGATACATTTTAAAATCTGTTTTAATGAAACTTGCTGTCTTTTGAATTTGTTTCAAGGCTGACTGACTAAGATGCAAGTCCTGGCTGAAACTTTTTCTGCACTTGGGGTAGGAGAAAACCTCACAAGTTTGGGGGTTTTTTTCTGTGTTCTCTGTTGTCTGAGACCACAGGAGCTGATTAAGAGGCCTTGTCTTCAGCAGAAATACTTGCAGGGTGTTTTCTATTCAGTTGGGTACTTCCATGAATTTTGTGCGATGTCCAAAAGGTCTCTAACCTCTACAAAACTCAGTTGAAGTTGCCTGACTGGTTTTCCATCTGCTACATCGTGTACAGATATGCACAGACAGGCACAGATGACACGCAACAGTGGCTGTGTGTTATCACAGAAGCACAGGATGGCTTAGGTTGGAAGGGCCCTCTAAAGGCCATCTAGTTCAACACCCCTGCAGTGATCAGGGAGGTCTTCAACTTGATCAGGTTGCTCGGAGCCCTAGCCCACCTGGCCTTGAGTGTGTCCAGGAATGGGGCATGCACCTCTAGATAACCTGTGCCAGTGCTTCAGCAGCCTCACCATAAAAAATTTCTTCCTTATATCTAGTCTAAATCTGTGCTTTTTTCCTCTCTCATCTCCGATACTGCTGATTAAAGGCAGAAGATTTAATTATAACTGTTATTTGAATACCAAACTGGGGTTGTTACAAGTCCATCAAAAGCTGCCCACAAAGCCTTTCTCCCAGAAAGAAGGAACTGAGCAGGAAGAGTGTGACACAGGTACTGGGCTCAGAAAGCAGCAGTGAAACCCTCCAGCTCCAAACCTGTCACCCACAGGGTGAGGCTCCATGGTTTCCTCTTGAAGCTAATGAAGCATCTCACAGCTTAATTTAAATCAAAGGCAAGTGCAGTGCATTGCTGTGTAAGCAGCAATACTTATTTAAAGTCACAAGAAAATGTCTGATTTCAAACTGCAATACAGCAACACAATGAGGACCACTGGAATCATAATAAAGATCAGCCATGGTGTCACTGTCTTCTTTTTAAACTCCAAAAAGACACCTCTTGGCTTTTGCATGCCTCTTGGCAAGGATTATGCACTTATTCTGTGTTGGTGCACTGCCCAGCACAACAGGGCCCTGGACCATCACAAGAGTTCCTGGGTACTTTGGGTAGATAAATAATAATGGTAATCTGCAAGCAAGAAATTGCTTTGAGGGTTCAGGACGATGGAATGTTTTCTGTGAAGCAAAAAATGTAGCTTGTCCTCCCAGAAAAATCACTTAAAATACTCTGCATACAGATCTGTAGATCCCAAATGCAGGGAGGCCACTGGAAATAACTAAAAGAATTCCTCTCTCCCCACCCCAAGAGCTATCATAAAATATGTGTTTTGAGAAAGAAGTGCAATCTTTGAGTGTATTTCTTCTGTTTCAGTTCTTTTTTAATGTTCTAAAGACAGCGGGTACTTATTTAAAGCAAGCATCTCAAACTTTGTCATTAAAATAGCTGTTATGATTTTTTTACATTTTTAAACTCATTATGTATGTCTGTATTCTGAGGCCTTCTGTGAAAAAAATTAAAGGCAAGCTTCATGGGAGCAATGTATTTTTTTCCTGGTTACCAACCTTGTACAAATTAAAAGCACATTAGCCACTTTGAAAATAAATCCAACTGCAGTTCAACCCCTTTGGAGTTTTAGTTTGAAGATAGCAGTGGCATTCCACTGACTAAGCCACTTGAGTGAATTTCCTGATTTTGCTTAGTTGCTTAATTTCCTGTTGGGCTCACATTTTGCCTAATTCAAGACAAAAAGACCCCTATAAATGGGATAAATGATTGAAATTGCAGAGCTGGACATAGTAATTTGATTGCAGTTCAGCATGTGCCTCTCTGAACAGAGGTAGAATTTCTGAGACATGCATGTAAGTAACTCTAAAAAGGTCTTTAATTCAGCATTTTCTTCCCTTATTGGATTACCCATCTATGTATCTGAATATCTGTTATCAAAGGTCTTCTCCTTCTGTCCAGGGTTTAATGTGTGTCCATGACAAGTTTCCCCCTGTTATGACATCACTTTTGGGGCTCTAAAACAGGACAAAATGTAAAGCAATAGGAAGTGCTGTGGTCTGTTCTTCATAAAAGCTCTCTAGCAGTAATTAGGAGTACATTTAAAGCAGATCTCCTTCTCTGCCTCATTTTTGCAGTGGTAGGCTTTAACTTTTAAATACTCAGGATTGTGAATGGGACTAAATAATGTTTTAGCCATAGCTTATAAATCATGGCTATATAATACTTAGAATTTAAATCTCTAACCTGATGGTTCCACACACCTTTCCTTTATGTATTTCCTACCATGCTGTAAAATATTACTGGGTTATAAAAACTTAATGTAAAACTTGACTTTTTTCCTTGCTTCCTTCCTCAGTGAAGAGCACTGCCAGTGTGGGTTTATGTATCAGTTAGATCAGGGGAACAGTTTATGAATTTAAAAATGCACTTTGCAGCTTTCTCTGAACACCATCAGCCTGGGCTAAGCCACATCTTTTCTGGAAAGGCTTTCCAGGCAGCTCTCCCTGAGAACACAGTCCTTCCACAGCCATGGTCCAGGAGCTCCCAGCATGTCACCTGTGTGGGGCTGGATGCTTCAGGGATTTGAACCCCATATAGACCGAGGCTAAACTAAAATCATTGCAATACCCTTTTACAAGGTCAGTTTCTGTAATATCTGTTCTTCAAGTATCTTTGCTGTCAAGAAATTGGTGGTGGATTGAGTACCAAATTAATATAGTTGAACTGAACTCCCATATTTGTTAAACCAAAATGTTAGCTTGGCTCTGGATGCTTGAGGCTGATGATTCTGAAAGGGCTGTTGTGAGCCACGTTTCCAGCAGCTTGATTTGCTTCAAAGGTGACAGACGGATCCTTCAGGAAATGAAAATACTGTCTTCTTTCCTGGAGATTATTATTAGTATTATTATTATTATTATTATTATTAGGTATTGCTCTTGTATGAGTCTTGTTTATCAGATGGTCTGTTTGTGGCAGGGATCTTCTCACTATGTTAAACATCTGGTTAATGGACTTCATCACTGTTTACAGATATTTCTAACAGCAACTGAGATCAAAGATCAAGTTAATGGAAGAAAGAACAATGAAAGATGAGAGCCAGCCCCCTTTTAGGAGGAACCAGATTCTGCCCTTGTAGAGCTTTGTCTGATAGGTATTTTTCCATCTCTGATAACTGTAAGCCAGATCCTGTGATCTTTATATTGACCAGCTTTGTATTTAAAACTACATCAATAAGACCGCATTTAATTTGGGCATATTTTTGACGCACTGCCCTTTCACTTCCTGAAAAATCCATTTTACCTAGTAAGAGCTGTGTAATACTGCCTCTAAAAACACTGTGCCTGGGCATCCTTATGGCCATGAACCAAGGATGCTGGATTTTTCATGGTTGTGGAATTGGTCTGAAGGTTGCATCACTTTCTGGGTTCTTGCAAATAGAAGAATGTAGGTCGAGACAGGGAAAATAATGTCTCAGAAGAGCCATCTACACATGGATCCAACAGCCTCTTGAAACTTTACAAACTAGGTAGCTCTGAGAGTGGGCTTCAGCTTTCCATCTGTATAGGAGCAATTTTAACAACATATATATAACATAAACATGACCAAGATACTATGACTGATTTGGGTGGTTCTGTTTTTATGTTATTTTATTTTTAAGCTCGGTGGGAGCAGCCATGGTTTAAATTAAATCCAACACTTCCACATAATTGAAGAGGGATTTACAGAAGATGCAGACACTTTTCATGCCAAATGTTGTGCACGTACAGAATGAGAACCAACAATTACAGTTAATTTCTGAGCCCATGTTCTGCAGACAAGAAGCAGCAACGTGCCTCCTTAGCACAACAAATACATGGGGGAAGGGGTTTTATGGGGAGGTTATGCATTTTTCTCAGTGCTGTCAGAACCTGGAAGTTGTGAAATGCCTCGGATTTCTTTTGCATGCGTTTGTCCAGGCTGGCAGGAAGGTGCTCTGTCTGGCAAGGTCTGCAGGCTGGGACAGCAAAGGGCCCGGCAGCATCGGAGAGCTTGAAGTGCAAGTTATGGCAGACAAAAGCAGCGCCTGTTGCATTCCACCTGTTATCTCCGGGAGTCAGCAGCGCTGCCTTCCCCCTCCAGCTGTCGGCAAGTCCTGGCAGCGCCGAGATAACATTTGGTTCAAGATCTGCTCCTGCCAGGTTATCGATAAAGTGAGGAAAACGAATACCTGGAGGGAGCAAGGCTAGATTTTCAGTTTGCTTAATTCATGGGCCAAGTCTCGCCTGGTACAATGGAAGTCCCGCTGTCAGTGCTTTCACCAGCTTTTACAGGATGTCATTTTGGGACATGAAAGGAGGTTTGAAGAACACTTTGCAGTGATGGTGGCTGACCTACTGCATTTCTGGTTACAATTAACAGCACATTCTCACCCACTCTCTCTGATTTTGCTTGTTCACAGGCCCGGGGGCAACCGGAATATCTTTTCTTTTGTCCCACGCTCCGTCATCACCGTGGCAACAAATGAGCAAATATTATAGTGTTTTCTCTTTTTTTAAATTTGCAAGTAGACTGGTGAGTTTTCAAGACCACACACACACACAGACACACAGTACATGTAGTTCAGACTCGGGGATTAGCACATTAAAACCATGGGTTTAAGCAGTAACTTGGGCTGTGGCCTGGCTCCAGGCCAATGCCCACTGGAAAACGTCCTCACGAAGTCACTCAGCACCGTGGTGACAACGCGAGAATGGGGCCATGTCCAATGCCAGCCTATGGTTGTTGTCACCAGCAATTACAGGGAGGCTGAGGTCCTCCCTAGGACCACCCTGAGTCCATCCTAATTGTGCCACTGGTGGAAACAAAAGTCAGCTCTTGTGCAGGGGTTTAAAAATTGAACTTGCACCCCGCAAGGGGACACTGTAGCCCAGAGCCCGCGGGGACACCACAGTCACTAATCACTGGGAATCAAAGACACCATCTGCTTTAACAAGGGCTGTCCCCAAATGGAGGGGCCAAAGGAGTAACACCAGGAGTTCATTTTCCAGTGGGAATTGAGGGAGGGGATTCACTTCTGCCTCTGTGCACACTGAAACCCCTGTATCACCAAGAACCCACCAGGCAATACTCGTCCCTGCAGCAGTTAATTACAGCACTGGGGCTATGGGCACACATGGAGTTCCAGTTTCTGGTTTGGAGTCTGGGAAGAGATCCTTGCCAGCTACAGCTGCTGGAAGGTACCATGTCTTGGCATGGCCATTAGGCTGATGGATCATCTGGCATCAGACCCAAGGGAGCTGGAAGGCTCTCATCTGCAGCCTCTGGATCCAAAAGCTAGCCAGAAGCGCCGAGTCTTTCCCTAACCTGTGGTTCCTTAAGCACCCTGCAACATCTGTATCGCTTGGGTATTTCATGGGAAAATTTTCTTTTTGTTGGTTACGTGTTGCTGCTTGCACTTGTTTTTTTACCCCATGTATCTAGATCATCTATTCTTTTCAAGTGACAGATACTAAAAGTAGTAAGCTGTAAAAACATGTACCACCAGAGTTATAAAGAAAATCTCTTGGGAGATGGTAAAACAAACCCAGTCCCAAACACCCTCCCCTGGCCCACATTGCCAAACCACCTTCTTTTCTACCGCCCTGCCAACAACTCAGTTCTTCCACAATACCTACAGGGAGGGAGGTGGTAGCAGATTAAAAAGCCAGGTTCCTCCCTCACTGAGGTTTCCCAGCACGTATTGCCGGCCTGGGGAATACGGGGGAAGGGCAGAGGAAAGGCTGGCTCTACCCTGCGCAGGGCCGAGCAAGTTTCCAGCTGTATAAAATATATCAAGTCCCAATCGCGCTGGAGCCGGTGTTGAAAGATTTCAGCAAGGCCAGCACTTGACCTTTCGCAGACAATAGCCCCGGCCTTAATTGGCAAGTGCTCATTGTGCGGCTTCAGCTGTGCTGAACAGGCGGGTTTCATGCTCATTCCCCCGTGGGCTCAGGTCTGGGGCTGCGGGCGGGAAGCGGCCAAGGTTTGGGGGTTCCTGATTGTTCTATAATGCCACCTGCTGACTCGAGGGCGACGGCAGCCAGTGTATCAAAAGTCCTTTCACTGAGCCCTGCTTTTAACTTTAGTGCTATTTATATTAATGGGATCATTCAATGCACTTCACTCATGTCCTGATTTAGAGTCCGAGGACAGCCCCGAGTTACAAATCCTGAGTGAGCACCGTAAGATATATTGGACACTAACTATACTGGCTTTTTGTGCTTCAGCTGGGTTGCCACTACGAAATATAATGAGGAGGTGATTGAAAAGGTCTTGAAACTCAAAATATTAACATGTCTGTTTGTACCACACTATGCTTGTTTGTGACTGGAGCGAGCACAAGCATCTGTGTGCCAGCACTACAATGTGTCTTCACCAAGTGCCCAAGGTGGTTGGAGGGGGCAGACATAAGGGGCTGCTTTGTCTGGGAGGCACAGATCTTGCTGCAGCTACAAGCATCCACAGCAATTCATGCAAGGATACATACATAGAGTAGTAAGGAGGCTCCCATCCAGAAAAAGGCTCTGTAGCATCTACTTTGCAAAGCCTGGGAAAGTGCAAACATGGACATGGAGTGGATGGTACACTGCTAATTTAATCTTTTAGCAAATTGAAAAATCGTGGCCCTTTTATCTGACAAAATTTGCACTTCCTGAACTCATCCAATTATGCCAGTGAGTCCTTGTTCTTCACCACTTCCCTGTCTTGACCAAAATTCAGTTTTCAGCTCCATCTCTGGCTGAATGCTTTTACTGAAGGATCATCTCCACTGCAGGGTGTATGTGCTCCCAGCATCCTTCAGCAACTCGTGCTGTTCTGCCTGTGCTCTGCTTGTCCCCTCACATCCATTCAAGTTCTCTTTCCCTGAGGTCTGGCTCTGCTGTTGCTTCTGGCACCAGTCTTACTTACCAGCTCCATGAATTACTGTTCATCCAGGTCTCTACCAGCACCCGCAGCAAATCTTTGCGTCTTTCTTACGAGCTCCAGGCTGATGCTCAGGGTACATTTTTCAGAGGGCTTCTGAGGTGGGCAGCTTGATGCTCTCCAGCACAGCAGAGGCAGGCACTGCAACGCCTTTGCACTGCTCTTCTCCTTTTGGCACCTTTATGGGGTCTAATTTTTTGTGCTGGCCTCCCACGCACTTCATAAAAGACGCACATTCAAGCAGGCTTTGTGCCCGGAACGCAATTAAGCATCCAACTGTCCGATCTGTGTGGCCAAATCCTCAGCGTTCCCGGGGCTTCTCAGGTGCAGGTTCACACTGGTTCATCAGGTTTCCATAGGGGGGAGGAAATGTAATTTAGCTCTTTCAGTCTTAGTCATTGAAAATGAAAGGGGAGTAAGTGAAGCTTGTCTCTGGCTATAGGAATGGCAAACAAACCAGCCATGATTCTTTATCTAAAAGTGAAATTTGCAAGTGAACAAGGCGTTATAATTGATGCAGATTTAAAGATTTAAGGTGAGGCTATTCTGTGTTTCCTTTGAATGACAAACCTTATCTCGCTTTTCCCATCCCCTCCCTTTTTCTTCCCTTGCACAGCAAAATGCTTAACAATCACTTCTTCAGGTCCAGTCCTCAGAACTGCCATTCCCTACAAATTCAGCAGTTTTTTTGAGCAGCTGGAGGTGTTTAGCAAGCCTGAAAGAAATCCCTCCACCAAACCTCTCTTTCATCACAAGGTGACCACAGAAATGTCACAATACCTGTGAGGAGCGGTTTCGCTGTGTGCTCTGGCTCAGTCTGTGCCACTAACAAAACACTACATGTGATGAAAACAACCCAAAATTGCAACACAGAAAATAACTATCTTCTCTACTGAAGATAGATCAGGTGTGTTTAGTTCCAGAACCGAATCAAATTTAAGCTCTGGACTATTTACTGTGCACCCTGCTAAACTGGCAGTGCCTTCCATCATAAAGCTGTGGCCTGTGCCCATCAGTACCTTCCCAGGGAATGCCTGGCATGGCTTTGGGAATAGCAGGAATTCCTAAAAGGCAGTATGGATAGTCCAGAGCCAGCTCTGGCTCCCTCCGTGGTCCTCCAGCACTGTCTGAGCAGGCTTTGCATCCGCAGGGAAGTCTGGCCCCTCCTCATGCTGCACACCAGGGCTCACCAAACATACACACCTGCAGTTTCATAGTATGAAAAGCCATCTGGATGGGATACACAGCCCAGGCAGTGATTTTTGGACACTTTGTGTCTTAGGCCTAAAGGCCACACCTGGGCCCAGAGGAAACCGCAGCACCACAGACCTTCTGTACATAGCTGGCTGTGCCACTTTTCTTTGGGGCTGAAAACAACATCTGCTCTGTTGTATTTAGCAACATAGCTGTCACCATGGAAAGGAACATTTTCACCTCCTAGGACTTACCAGGGGGCAAAGTCTTAAACTGTAAACTCTGTTATGAGTTTAACTCCGAATCTGAAACGCTAAAAAACACAGTGTAAGACTTGGTCTCTTCTGTTTGTTGAGGCAGAGAGAACAGGGAGGTTAAAGATGGATAGGAATGGCTGATGGTACAAAAGTAGTCTTGGATGAACAGAAAAGTAAAGAAAAATTATTTTATAACACTGCTACTAAATGGCAGCCTTTAGCATACTAATGCACTGTGTGATTACTGTGTGAGGGAGGTTCCTCACCCACCCAGAGATGGATCCATGGAGAGATGGATTGTTCACCTCTCCCACACCAGCTCCTTTGCATATAGCTGGGCATTGCATTGCCTTTGCCCCTCAGCTGTAACCAGGCAAGGAAAAACAAAGCGTGTAGAAGAATAAAAGCTGCAAAACCACTCAGACTTCAATCAAAGCAAGAGACCACTTGGAGCAAGGAGCTCTAGGTCCCCCCATTTTGATTTGCATTTTCCAACTACTGCAGAGGAAAATGAGATCTCATCTGACTGAAGGCAACACTGTCCACTGGAATGTCTTGACTGCACGGAGACACAGATGAGCCTTTGATGGATTAGCTCAGGTTTGAAAGAGGTGCACAAAGAGGGAAACAACACGTTAGAGAGCAAATGGAAGCTAAGCACACCTTGGCAAACTGAGCTCTAGGGTTTTTTTCTTGGAATTGTTGAAATTGCTCTGAAAATGCTCTGTTGTATATAATAAAAGGACAATTCCACTAACTGAGTGGGTCAACCTTACTAGGTTGTATACCTTAAGAGTAAGAAGGGCCCAAATCATGTTGGAATAACAAGATTTAAAACAATCCATCTAGGAAAAGTTCTTACTTTTGGTCAGTGCATTCAGTGAAACACAATTCCTATTGCACAAGAGCAGGAGGAGGTGGAAGTGAAAGGCAGGGATCTACAAGGATGCCCAGGAGCTGCATCCAGCACCTCACCATTTCTCCAGCTCGCAGTTTTCCAAACGACTGTCATCTTCCTCCTTGCTCTGCCCTCCATGGTCGTTGGAAGCCCCTTCTGTCTCATTTTTCTACCCTCTCAAATATCCCTACTGCCCTGCCCTCTCATTTACCCAGAAATATCATCAACAGGTCTTTTCTCCACTTCTCTACATCCTTAATACTGCCAAGTAAACCAAATAAACCAAGTGCAGCATCCTCACTGTCAGAAGCTCTGAAGCACCAGGCCTGTGAGTCTGAAGTGTTATAGGACAGTTATACCATAGAAACAAAGAAAATAAATACCAGACTGGAAAGATTTTAAGTAATTTTAAAGTAAAAACTTAAGTTTTTAAACTCTGGCACACTTCTGTACAGCTGTTTAGTATTATTTGTTAAACTGTGTGATACAAAATGCAAAGATAAATTTGATTTAGTGGGCAGATCTCTTCTGAGTAAATCAGAAGGTTGTAGGTTTAATAAAGAGTCAGTTTTTAATGATATTTGTAGGTTTAATAATGAGTCCATTTTTAATGATATTTTCTATTTTATTTGTTATATATTCATTATGTTTTCAATGCTTGAAATGAGAGTCAGAGAGAACATGAGAAAAACTTGGTTTGGGTGTTTATCTGAAGAACCAAAAGTCTAAAAACACACTTTGAACTAACATTTACAGAAATTCTGCCCAACCTTTCAGCTGCTAAGATTATTAATGCAAATTAAAGCAATACTGATATTTTCATTCCAGTTTGAAAGTCAAGGCTGATGAGGAGTCCCCTTAGAGACCAAAGCAAACACTAGATGGGATATTTTCCTGAGAGAAGGGGAAGCACCAGTACAGGACACCCTGCTCACTTGTCTGGTTCAGAGCAGTCTCAAGCCTTTGCATGCTGGTAATCTTCCCAACTCAACTCCAGATGTTAAGGCTGGCTGGCTGGAGGGAGGAAGGGAAGATATGGAGAAGAAAATGCACCAGATATCCAAGATTAGAAGTTATGCAGTCTCAGGCATTCATAAAAGATGGGAGCTTGCCAGCTCCTCCACATATGGGATGGAGATTTGAAAGTGGGAAACAGCTGCTGTTGTCCTGTGCTGCCTCCCAGGCCATGGAATTTGTGCCAGTGGCCCACCACAGCCAGAGATGGAGAAAGACACTCAGTGCAGAAACCCAGCTAGATGATGGAGTTAGAGCTGACTGAGGACAATCTCATCCAGGAGAATCATCCCTGACCACCACACTACATCTGACCCCTGACAGTGACAGCTGGGCTCCTCTTACACCCCCTGGGATGATGTCAGCCACCTCCCTGGGGAAGCACTGGTATGTAAAACCCACTGCGACTGTCACACTCTCACATGCATTACAGCAAGAGTTTCCTGGACCCCCTGTATGGCTGATTAGATTTTACATTTCCCCAGACATCTCCAGAAGGAACGTGGGCCTTTGTCCGGCTGCAGTCCCATGTCCCAGCTCATTTCCCAGGCAGCTCAGGCTGTTCCTGTCTGCTACCCCGGGATGCTGAAATCTTGCACCACACACTGCACTTTGATGTGGCATTGGCACAGGGAGGATGCTCCCCTGCAGCAATGCACACAGTGAAACCATGCAGTGAAATGCCGAGTCCAGGCAGGGTCAGGACGGAATCCACGGCTTTTGTGCTGCCTCCTCTTCGCTGTTCCCTTCCTGTAGCAATTATTACTCATCAGCACAGATTAACAATTGCACAAGCAAACCCTCAGAACAAATGAAATCAGGGCCGAGGGCCAATCTTAGTCAGTGGAGCTCTGCCACTGACTTTAAATGGGATTGGGATTCAGCCCTGCAGCCTTTCCCTGTGTTTCCTCTTCTTACCCATTCATGTGCTGCACATGTGTAGCTTTCTGACAGCTCCTCCGGCTTTGGGATGAGGCACTCACAGGTACAAGCTCCAAAGTTGCACCCATAACCTTCTGGCATTCTTCTCCACCCACTCCCTGGCCCTGGCTTTCTTCTAAGAGTTGTTCCAGCCATTTTATGATATCTTTCAAAAGGTAAGAGAATAAAGACAAAAATAGCTCTCAATCCATTCATATGGGTTTCTGTTGGGCTGTGAATAATTTAAAGGTCTTCTCACCTCATCTCTTGTTTATCTCGTAGCCTCGGGCCTCATCTACATGAAAGAGTTGCACCCATTCAAGTAGATGTTAATTTAAACCAATTCATTAAACTAATACAAACCCCGGAGCAAGCAGAGGGAGGGATGCTCCCGTGTTAAACCCAGGCTCCTATCGGTTTGCTTTAATCTGGTGAGAAACTAAACCAAAGTAAGGAGCGCCCATGGACAGGTTTGCTCTGGTTTTACTGAACACATGGAACAGAGCAATGCAAATCATGCCAGGGAGCTCTCACTGGCAGAGCTCTGCTGCTCGCTCCCTGCAGGGACAAGCTCAGACATTCAGCAGAGATTGGAACCACTAAAAAAATAGTCAGGAGCCTCCAACATACACTCAGGGCCATGAGCCTTGGGCTGGGCTGTGTTGTGGGGGTCTCACACCTCTCACCCAACCCAGGGGCTCTGTTGTAGGTCTGCACTTTGTGGGCAGTGTCCCTGAAGGTGGTAAAAAAGCCATACTGGTGTTTTCATACCATGGTGAGCAGGGGCTATACAAGAAGCCAGGTAAAGTGTAGGTCACCTGGAAAAACTGCAATGTCAGTGGGAGCCAAAAAATGAAAGAATTGCAAGGAACACCACCCCAGAGTCACACAGAAAATCACTATTCAATGGAAACGAACCCAAAAAGGAAAGAGGAGAGGGATGGGACTGAAACATTTAAGCTTCACAGCTCTGCCCTCTTTTCAGGGAGTGGAAAGGACTAAATCACCTGTTGACAATATTGCATGAGGATTACAAAGAACATGAAGCCAGACTCCTCTCACATGTGCCTAGTGGGAGGGTGAGAGGCAACAGATCCAAGCTGCATCAGTGAAATTCCAATCAATATTAAGGAGTTATTAACGATGAGAGCAGTTTAACAGGGGGCCAGAGAGATGGTGGTATCTCCATCCATGGAGATGATCAAAACAGACCACACAAAATGCTGAGCAACCTGATCTAATGTAGAAGCTATCTGTCTTCTGAGTATGGTGGAGGTTTGATCTGGTGGCTTTAAGTCCCTGTCAATTTAAATTATTCTGTTTTATTCCAGTAAAATACGCAGAAATTTCTTTTCTGAAGCCAGCTTCCCTCGTGTTCCAAAGTCACACAGCTGGTAAATTCACCTGGCTGTTACCCAGTTGTTCACTCTTCCTGAAGAGAGAAGGCTAGAAGAAAATATTAAGAGACCTGGCTGTCTGCAAAGTGGTGCCAATCGGTGCAGTACAATTCCATGGGGCCACACAGAAGATTTTCCATTGGGAAAGTGGAAGTGGGACACTGGAAACCTACAGGAAGCTTCTTAGCATCCACCTCCCTGCTGAGTGGGTCACACTGAGATGTCTCGGCTCCAGGGACACCTCTAGGCTTGGGAAGTTACTGGAGGTTTTGCTGGTGGTGATAATATCATTTGGCTTTCCCCTGCATTGGTAAGCTCTGGGAGTCGGGGTGGAGGTGGCTGCTGGCTGGTTCTGGCACTTCAAAGCTGCACCAGTAGTACCACACCATGGTGCCTACACCTCTAGCAGCAGCCACAGCTCCTAAATTTCCATCACTGCAAGTGCTCAAGGTAGGAAGAGAGACAGAGTCACTGTTAATATGGGCGAAACCCCTTAGGCTATGCAAGGGCAGCATAAATATGAGAGGAGAGGAGAGGAGAGGAGGGGAGGGGAGGGGAGGGGAGGAATGATTTTGCAAAGGGTATATAGATTTTGCCAGTAATTGAATATTTTTGGATTTGTTTTGATTTCTATATATACACACATTCTAGGAAAAACATTTGTGTTGTTTACATTAACTTTTCATCATACTGGAGAAATCCTGCAGGATCTGTTTTTGTATCACTATGGTTCTTTTCATTCAAGGATCTTTTATCAATTATCATGCCGAAGCTTTCATGAGTTCAAAGACATGAAAAATAAATTTCCAGGAGGAAGGCATGCCAAGGGCCACGAAACACAAAAGCATGATATCTAACTCAGGAAGCCTTTAAGCCATGGACAGCTGGAAATTGGGATAGCGTGCCAGAGAAATCTCAGCATGTACTGCTGTCCTTGTCTTCTGTTCCAGCATCCAGCACAAACAGGACACTGGCTATGTGCTGTCTTCATGTTCTCAGCCTGATCCTCTCATCTCTGGTCAAAGTGATGGTGGGTGCTCCCTTGGTTTCACTCGTCTGCTCTCCCTAGGAATTGACTCCTGGGCTTTGTCCATGCTGCAGGACCCCTTTGTCCCCACCGACCCTTTGCTGTGCTCATTTAGATCCCTTTGAGATGCAAACACCCCTTTTATTCCCCGTGTGCTTTTCTGCCAGCTCATCCAGTTGATGCAGGTGTGCCAGAGCTCGCCCACAGGAGAGGAAGGGAGAGCACAGCTGGAAGCAGACAGAAGAAGGAGAAGGAACTTTTCCCTCCCCATGACCTGCTGTTCACTCTGCCTGTGCCATTACAGAACTTCTGCCTTTGGGCACAGCTCCACCTCTCCTGAAGATTTCCCGTACATCTCCAGTGCACTCTCTCAACCTCCTGCTCCCCCATTTTTGCACAGGCTCTGGCTCTTTTTGTGACCTTCATTGAGCTGAACCAGCTGGCTGATGCCCCAGTTACTTGGCCTGAAAAGGGGTCTGACAACTACAAGTGATGGTACAAAAGTGGCAGGCCCATGTGGGTGTCTTGAGGTCTCCTCCAGCCTTAAATAATGTTGGGCATTACTTAGACCTTGTTCCAGCTGTTGAATTTGACTCAACTCTTCCACCCACTCCCCGAAACAGACATGGTTGTAAATTACAGCCAGATTAGAAGGATCAGTGAAGACCTTAAGAATGCAGGAGCAGCTAACAGGTTGTAAGTTCTGTCGGGTCGTGACTTATGCAAGCAGATTCCAAGTGGCTCTGACCTGCAGCACAGCACAGTCCTGAGTGTCTGTGCAACGTGGACAGAAGAGGAGTCTGCTCTGCTGCACTTCTTTGACAATCCAAGGTAACTGTGAAGGATGAAGGAGCAAGTGCCCAGAGATCTCAGAGAGCTTCCCAGAAGTCTGCTGATAATTGCTGTGAGATGCATCACAGCCATCCTCACCTTGCCCCTGGATGTTCATGGGAGATGCTAAAGTCTATCAAATCACAACTGTAGATGCAAGAATTCAAATCTCAGCCCCCAGATGGGCCATCTGAAGCCCTGTGTTCAGAAACCATATTCAGCAAGTGCACCAAACAAGCAGCCCACCAGAGTTAACACACTGCTATAGCCCAGAGTGAGAAATCAGACAGAGGCAGAAAACCTGGTATAACACCACTTGAATTACTTCTCTGTCACAGGTGGTGTTTGTGGTCTTCCCAACACCTAATCTGGGAGCCATCTGAAGTCAGTGGGAGGTTTCCATTTACAGCAGATTTCATATCAGACCAGTTATCTATAAAGCATTGGGATATGAGCATCTTTCAGTTCTTGAAGTCTATAGAACTTGCTGTCTTGGTCAAATTTGTACAAATGCTGAAGTTGATTTCTAGTGTAATGTTTAGGCATAGTTGAGGGGAGAGGGTTCTTAGAGAAGGAATCTTAATAAAATTACTTTTAAAAGTATAAAAGTGTTGCTCCTATTGCCAGGAAAATTGTAGTTTTTCATACTCCATTGGTCTGAAGACAAGTTTTTATTTTTTGAGGAAGTACTGCAGAAAGTCGACAGAGGCTTTAAGAAATTATACTGAAAAAGGTAGGTAGTTGTCACTGGGCTTGTCTTTTGTTTAGCTAAAGAGATTAGAACTCAGGCAGTGGTAAGCTTTGCATGGCAAAAAGACACTTCAGATTTCTATTTACAAGAGACCTCTCTGTATTTTATGTCTGCTCCATTAAATATGCCCATCCCAATACAAGAGATTAACACATTGGACACAGAAGATAAAATATATTTCATTTGTATTTAAGATACGGTGCTGCTATTGCATGCTCACAGCTGTAAAATAAAGAAAATAAGTAAGAATATAAAAAGTTTCTCCCAGTCACGTGCTGACAGAACAAGAACCTGCATCTCATCTTGTTTGGACAGCAGGAGAAAGATGAGAGGGGGGCAGCCAGAGCAGCTGCAACTAACTATGTCTGTTTCAAATTCAGAACAAATCATCTTCTTGTTGTAATTCCTGACAAATAATTTTCTTGTCCAACAATTTTTAGGTTGATCCTGCAGGACTGCTGGGATAATCATCCTGACACTGCAGATAACAGGATTGTGATCATAAATCTTGAGATTCAAGTACATTCACCATGGTTGAGTGACCACCAGCATTTTGAGGGAATGAGAATATTTTTCCCCTGAAAAGATGACGGCACGAAGGGCACATATGCAGCAAGTGAAGCCTTGGAAATACAGAACAATGCATCATCTTTATTTCAATTTGCCATGCACTCCTTATCATTTCACCCACATTCTGCCCACTAATCAAGAGGAAGAGGCTTGGCTGGTGCAACTGGTTCTGGATAGATCTATTTGTGGCTGTTGCTATTGCAGCAACAGCAAAAGTGCCTTTTTTATAGAAGAATCTAGGCTCTGTCACAGAACATAAGTGACTTATTCTGTGAACAATTATTTTTATCTACAGAGTGAAAGAACCTTTACTCCAGACTGGTCTCGTGTGGGGCTATTCCAGTCATGTACATGTAAGTGATGAAGGGAAATACACTTATTTTCATTATTTGGCCCTGCTTGGTACAATTCTGCCTTTTCCCCACAGAAGAGGAGAGAGCAGATATTTAAGTAATATTAATATTACAGAACTATGGACCTGGGTTTTTTGCCTTTTGGAGATAGTTTGTCTTCTGCAAGCAAAATGAGAAAAAAGTACAAAATAGTACGGAGTTGTTTATCAATATAAAACACTCAGCTGATGAGATGCACTAATCCACAGCCAAACCCTGATAAAGGCCCAGCTGACTCCTATTTAAGCCACCGCCTTACTCCACAGCTTTTGTATGTCAAATCCCTGACAATACCTACAATTTGAGCCAATTCCACAGTTAACCACAGCCCTGCATAGCCATGGTGATCAAAAAAATGCTCACCTTCCAAAATGTGAGGAATCTGACATTAATAAAGGCCTGCTGCTCCCTGCTAGGCAATGTATGAGCTGACCAGACGTGCCACATTATATCACTTGCAAACTGGCAGCGTCACAGGGCAAGTGTTTTAACTGGGATACTGCTGTGAGAAGGGGAAGGGGATCTCTGGATTTACTTTCTTCCCCAAGGATCTCTCCAGCAGACAGCATCTTCTCCATTGCACATAATTGTCTTTTACTAGAAACACCTGGTAGGTCTTGTAATTCCTGTCCTCATGTTGCAGTGCTCTCCCCTCTCACATCACTGTCTTCCTCAGGCCACACAAGACACCCTCTTTAAAAGAACACAGAGCTAAAAACCAGAAAAGGTGGAAGCAGATGACTCCCCAAAAACCAGAGCAAGGCTATAAGCTGTACTGCAGCCTCAGCCAATGAGGCCTAACGAGGAGTCCCCCTTTGCTTCCATTTCCCCTGGACTGCAGGCTGCTGGAAAAGCAAACAGACCTCTACAAATCACTGCTGCTGCACAGGATGCCCAAGGTTTTCTGGAAAAAGTTGGTTAAGTCAGTGAGTTAACAATTTGTTCCAATTACAACAGTGACCTGGAGTACAGCAAAAGCTTCTTACCTTCCTCTCTTTGCAATTGCAAAGCCCATGCACCAGGACCCTCATAGCCTTGCTGCATGGTTTATATATTCTGTGTGCGTGGGAGTGAGTGCTCAGGGATTTGAGAAGGGAGGGGGAAAGGGGGAAGAGTCCAAACAAAACATTTAAATGTAATGCCTTTGATGGTGCAGCTGTGAGAGGGCAACTGAGATGATTTTGCCTTATTTCAGAAGCTGCATAGTTTTCCTGTCCTTTATTGAATAGAAATCATGTTTCTATGGCCAGGCTCTTCTCAAGTCAATCTCTCCTGCCTGCAAAGCAGACCTCGGTTCTAAATTCCCACACAACAACAGATGCTTAATTTTCTCCCTTTTTTATGACCCCATCTCCCACCTTCTCTCCCAAACATGGCATACAGGAAATATTTCCCAACCAGTGCAAACAGAACAGTACAAATGAACCCTATTTGTTTTGTGAGAAACCTGCACAATAGCCCCCAAATGAGAACGATGAGTTGGGGCGTTGGAAACCCTTGAAAGGCAAGTGGCTTCCTAGCTCATTCCCAATTCCTTTACTTGCTTGTGTGGTCTCCAGGGCACAGGGAGCACGGAGCAGACCCAGCTCAGGGCGATCCAGCAGCATCAGGAGTTGTGGCAGCGCAGGTGGATAACGCAGCCGTGCCGCTCCCCATCCATGCAGCTCCTCCAAGAGCGCAGATCCCTGATGACTTCAACACCCCTGCCCCAGGCTTTGCATGGAGCAGGGACCTCCCCACCTGCTCTGTCAAACACCTGCCCTGTCAGACAGGAGCAATGGCACAAAGTGGCTTCATGGGGATGTCTTCAGAACAGAGCACACTGCAAGGCCGTTCCTGTGCTCCAGCCTGGCCTTCCGTGAGCCTGCAGCCCCCAGCTCACAAACCATCCAGCCATTTCCCTTGGTTAAACCGGGAGCTAAGGTGACACAGTGCTGCAGCACCGGGCTGGTGGCACTGCACAGCAGATAAATGACCACAGGCAAGGCAAGGTGTCAGTACCTGCAGCGTTCTGTGGTTTTATTGCAGCGGCAACAGGGGAGGGTTGGAATTCTGTTTTAGCCTCCACATTCAACAACATACACGAAGGTTTTTCAATCCCTCTTCCAGAATAAATAGCACAGTTGAGCCTTTCCTGGAAGGGCTGAACCATTCAGAAAGAGCAAAGAAAGGAGAGAAGGCAGAAGCATCTCCTCAACTGCTGACAAGCAGTGGTGTGACAAGCCTGACGTGATTACGGAGCTCAAGTTGGATGCCCTCCCTCCCAAACCATTCATCCTCATCTTCCCAGCCCAGCACCTGGCTCCCTGGCTGAGCTCCCCACCACCTCTGTTTGCATGGTTACTGTCACGTCCGTGAAAACAAGAAACTTGTGTCACAGTCTGAGCTGCATCTCAGAGCATCCCGAAGCAGGGGGGCGCGGGGAGGGACAGTGTTACCTAGGAGCTCCGGGATTTTCTCCGATAGACTTGGTTCCTTTTCTCTGAAGCTTCTGTGTTTTCTTTTTTCTCCTTTCGCCCCACTTCTCTCAATGGTCTGGTGCCCTCGGAGAGTCCAGGAGCAGACACCAGCTGGCCCTAGCAAAGGCCACATCCCCCACTGCCTGTGTTGTTCTCTCCAGCTCGCCTATATGGATCCCTTAATTGCATGCATGTCTTTCAGGCTATTCTCCATGCATGAGCTGTCAGCAAAACCTTGCTGGAAACACTGGAATTTCACATTTTTCATGGAGATTTTCCATATCAAATGGGCAGTTTCACATTTTCCATGAAATTCCTAATGACTACAAAAAAAAATACAGCCCCAGTGTTTGGAAGGGCTTGCTCAGCTTGCCTTCGGGCACCATTTGCGTGTTAAATGCATGTGTGTGAATTTACTTAGCATATCATTTCAGGGATGGGATTGGAATTTTTTTTTTTTTTTTGTTGCAGATGACAGGAGAGAAGCATGCATTCATCCATTCATTCATAAACCCAACTTGTGGCATGGCACACTGGGGAAGGGATCTTTCGCATCATTTTTAAAACAGAGAGAGTGCAAAGCCCTGTCAACTGACAATATCCATCCAAGCTGTCATTGCCAATCACTTGAATGGACTGCAGCAGAGAGTATTTTCCACAATGAGATACCAATGGGGGTGACCATTAGGTCAGGAATCTTATTTTCTCAGCTCACCAACCCCTGCAAATAAATTCTCACCAAAAGGAGAGAAAAGCCTCATTGATTTGACAAGCGATCAGACACTGCAGTTGTCATTTTCCCAGCAGTTGCTGGCATATTTTTTTGCCTGGTGTGTGAGATATGAATTTTGTGACTTAACCTATCAAGCTCTTAAAGGGATCATCCCTTTTTCGTCTGCATCTTAGTGAAAAGGAGAACTCACAGCAGCAAGACTGAAAGCAAAATACTGTTCTCAGCTTTAATATATTTATTTATTAATTTATTAGTTGATTTACAACAAAGTTCATACAGGGGCTCTACTTTGCTGTTAATAGTCAGACATACTTAGTTGACCTGCAAGAACATGGTCTTTTTCCCCTCATCAATACCCATTTTAATTTGTAAAACACATTTTTATAAAGTTGCTGGTATTGTTCCCTACTGAATGCATCAAGACAGGCTACGAAAGCGAGAAAAACCACATTCCTCAATGAAAGAAGTCACATTTTCAGGTCTTGGTGTTCTTAGAGACACAAGTTTTCATAACTTTTAAAAATATCACATTAATATAAAAAAACCCCAAACCAAATCCAAACAACTTTATGCTGAATTCCAGCAAAGGGCCTAAATTCTACCAGTGGATCCAGTGAAACAGATTGGTGCTGGCAGACAAAGTATACCATATTCCATGCTACCAAAATCCAATTCACCTCTTCAAACTAGAGATTGAAAATGCATGTCAGATTTGCTATGGAGTTTTTTGGAGGGAATATCTTAGCATCACCCAAAAGTAATTAATTCACTGATGTAAAAACATAGACTTTGTGATGTTTTTACAGGAAGGTTCTTTGGGAATATTTCCTGACCATGAGGAGACCCTGGTCCCCAGCTAAGAACAGGTAAGAGCCTGCAGGGAAGTGAGTCCCTGGTTTAGCTGCCTTCCCACAACAGGCACAGCAAGGATGTGAATCCAACTTCCCCAGAGTGACAGTTTTGCTTTTTTCATTATACACAAAAGTTTGGTCTATAGATATTTTTTTCACCATGAGAAGCTTATCCCTGCCCAGCTGTAGACACTTTTTGAGGAGCTCACCATCTGCTTGAACACAACTACTTCCACCAGACTGGATTATGATTTGCAAAACCTGCAGTTCCATCCATCCAGCCCTTTAGTTCCCAACAGTAAAACTGCACTAGGTCTCACTTAGTCTGTGGCATTATTATAATACAGAGAATGATGGGATCCACTCATACTGGAAGCACTTCTGTCAACAATTCAGAAGATTTAAAAAATATTATATATATAATATTTTCATTCCAATAATTGATGAGTCTATATTTACTATTGGGAGGAGAACATGACCAAGTCAGAATGATTCTTTACAAGTATTCTAAAGAATGGTCAGAATTCCATTAAAAATAGATTAAGGATTAGGTAAAGCCTCACCTCTGTGCCTTACACATGGTCTAGCATCAAGATTGTCGCTGCCAGTTTAGTTTCTCCAGTAAGAATGAGAGGAAGGAGTTTTATGATCAAATGTCAGAATAATAGTAATTTATTATTTTGGTAAATTGACAGGTCACTAGACTTAGTATCAAATTCTTCTAAGCACTATCAGGCCATTCTTTGTTAATCAATACTGCACATTTCTTACTAGTCTTATCTTTGGAGTACCTTGTTCCAGAAATTCTACCAGCATACCAAAGCATGAGTCTTGCTTTCAGATAAGCCTGGCTGGCTTAATTTTTTTTTTTTTTTAAAATTCAAGATAAGTGCTCTAGTGCAGGGGCTGACCAAAATGACATTTTATTCCTGATATACCTATTAATTCTATCTTTGCCATGTCCTTGCAATACAATATTCAGCTGCTCACAGCATGAGCAGCCTCTAGGTGGGACTGGCTCTCTCTCTGTTCCTTTTTGTGATGTTCTTTCCTCTATGCACACACGTGGTAACCTCACCAACACGCTCCTTTCAGTTGCTGCTAATTCCCTGCCACGATTTCCCATCCAACACTCCAACTACCAGGTGTAATTTTAACTCAGACAGCAAAGCTTTCAGAGCACTGAGGGCTTAGTAGGTGTACGAGACAAACACTTTCTAACACATGTCAAGGAATATGGATTCAATGTTCGGCAATATTCTGAAATTAGTCAGCTGTGGATAAAATCCTGAAATTAATTTTCCCTGGGAAATCTCAGCTCCTCAGGAAAAAATAGTTTTCTGTTCTTCACAAAAGTAAAGTTCAAACAACTTAAATAAGCATTTTCAGATTCTTTAGGATTTTAAATGCAAGCAGGCTCACACTGTCTGTCAGGAGGAGCTTTTCTCCCCCCTGAAGTCCATTTTTCCTCTGTCTGCTGTTAAGTTACTATTATCTTCCATTCCTTGTAATAATGGGCTTAAGATCAAGTGAAACTGGAAATGGAAAGAACAGTGAGAGATGACAGACTTGAAGGGGCTTTATTGGGACTATGGGTTGCTCCTGAGGTCAGAATCAGTAAGTATAATTAGATTCCTGGCATTTACAACAAATGTAAAGCAACTCAGAGCTCCCTTTTGTGTGCCTGTAATTAAACATGCACTTTTACTGCCCTCTGCAGTGCTCCAAAGTATCTTTGATTCCAGCACATGAAAGTGGAATCAAAGAGCAGGCCCAAATCTTCATCTCTATATGGCACTCATATTTCTGAAAACAAAGTATTTCTCAGCAGAAATGGAATAGCCCCTTTCTAAAGAAACACAAAAGGGAACGTTGTTTTTGCTAATAATTAGAGCCATTCCTGTACCTCCCAGAAACTTTCTCAGTAGAGGCTTGGATAGATAGAAAGGTCCCAACACAGACAGCTGGGCCCCGCTTTAACCCACAAAATAAGTTCCAAATTTCCACTCAAAGTGAAGTTATTTCTTGAGCGTATGAATCAGCATTCTTTGGATAAATTGGTTTTCTCTTGTGCTTAAACACAATCCAAGAGGTAAGTGACCAGCTCAAAGAGTGAACAGGACTGGTAATAAATACAGTGGGGGCCAACAGTGGCAGATGCTAAATCTTGGTTGCTAGTGTATTTTGTATTTAGGTGTTACTCAGATGCCACAAAACTAAATACTACACAACTAGAATAAATTCTGCTCAGCATTACCACTTCCTCTCCTAATTAAAGTGTATAAATTACATCCTAACTACCCTGTTTTCCTTGAAAGTAAAATGGATTTTTGACACTGCACAAAGTAATTTCAATCTCTTAACTATTTATATAATATTTTGGCAAAATTCTCCCTAGCTGTCAGGAAGCACTCAAACTTAGTATTCATAGCAACCAATCTTCTCACATTATGAGAAACCATATAGAAGAAGAAAACACTGAAGAGCAAGAACTTCCAGTAAGGTCAGAATTCTTTCAGAAGGGCTCTTTTTACCAGTCCAGTTTTGGTAAAGAAGTTTCCCAGCTTTCCACACAGATCCATCCTCAGGCATACATAGTTGCTCTCCATATGCTCTTATTTACATTAAGAACACAATAAAACAGATAATCCTGAAAATAACTTCAGTAAATACTTGCATGAACAGAAAGTTGTTTGAATGGTATTTTGGACTTAAAAATGGATTCATGGAAGAAAGCTGGTTTTAGCTTGGCTTCCTTAGAGAATTAAATTGTGGTACTGGCAAGACTTTTCCAAAATCTCTGTCCTGCCCACCTTCTAATTTTTGGACTGGCTGTCCAGGTACTGAACAGAAAGGTAAATATGTTCCTTAAGGTTTATGAGACAGCAGCTGAATAATGAAGGAAGACCCAATTAATGCCCAAGTGAAGGACAAGCTGGGACAGCTCAGCTTTTTAATGTTCTGCTTGCCACCCTACCCACACACATGTACCAATGGCCCAGCCAAAACAGATGGAGCTTTAAATTAGCCACAGCCACGACTGCTGTCAGCCAGGCATGGCATGAGGATGCTGAAAGGGGACAGGGCTTGGTGTGAAGGGACTAAGAGAAACACAAACCAGAAGGCACAGGTCTATAAAAAGCAGGGCTGACAGGTTCTGCTGCCTACAGAACAACCTGCTCAGTTTTATTTTTAGAGGAATTTAACCTAATAAGGCTAAAATTTGACAGCAGTACTTGCCTGTTCTTCATCTGAAGCAAACTCCACTGCATGCAACTATGCACAACTGAACATATGGATATTATTTTTCCATAAAATTCCTCTATTATCAGGTACTGCCCTAAGTGGATAGTGTTAGCCCACATTTAGCCACTAGAGGGCTTAATTCTATCACAAAAAAAAACTCCGGTTGTTTTCCAATTCGGTGTTCAGTACCTTTGGAAAAACACCCAAACTGAATGCTCTCTTTAAATACCAACCATAAAATCTTAGTGCTCCAAGTAATTGAGACAAAGGGGGATAATTGCAGTGAAGACACTACTGTGTACAGCCAGCTCCTTCAGGAAAAAGTAACAAATCTGAGCCTGTTCCACAAACAGCTACTGAACACAGACCAGCTGCATTTCTAGCCTGGATCATACCAACCTGGCTCCTGGGTAAGAATGCTGCACAGCACAGGACTGAAAGCTGAACAGCACCTCAGATTGCTTTTAATGACACCAACAGAATTCTCTGTAAACAAGCTGGAGCACAGCACAGGAAAAGAAAACAAGGGATAAACTAGTCAAAAAAAAAAAAAAGGAACAGTGACATAGAACCTTACAGTCTGAAGCAGAAGTGACAGCACACTGAAAGGTGACAGGATAGAGCAGAGATGGAACTGAGTGAGTGCAGCACAGTGAGAAGCAACACCCATCTCAGCAGAGTGGGGTTGTGCTCAGGAGGGCACGGCTCACAGAGCAGGGCACAGGCAATGCTGAGATCAAGAGGGTCATACCCCAAGGCCTTTGCTGAGAACCTTGTCTGAGTAGTAGCAGGTTAGTTGGATTAATATCAATTTATATACCAGATTATGGACTAACCACTGAGAAGTTACTCTGCAGAATTTTAAAAGCATCTCAAGAGATTCACCAAAGGAGAATTATTTGTTGTGTGCTCCATTATAACAGAAAAGTACATCCCAGTTGTTTGCCTGGTATCTTTCTACATGGCCAGGGATTAGTGCTCTTCACAATGTTTTCCCCACATTCCACCCCAGAGCTGGATGCAGTATTCAAGGTGGGGTCTCACAAAAGCAGAACAGAGGGGCAGAATCCCCTCCCTTGCCCTGGTGGCCACGCTGCTTTTGGTGCAGCTCAGGACACAGTTGGCTTTTTGGGCTGTGAGTGCACATGGCTGAGCCACTTAAAGTTTCTCATCCACTCACCAACATGCACAAGTCCTTCCCCTCAGGGCTGCTCTCCATCTGTTCATCTCCCAGCCTGCATTTGTGCTGGAGAGATTGTCCCAACCCATGTGCTTCCTTATTTTAAAACCAGGCGCAGTAACCTTACCCTTCAGAAGCCTCTAAAGAATCTCCTGAATATCCACTGATCCAACCTGTTTGGGTAGCTACATCAGGATAGAAAAACTGCCTTTAAAAAAACAATTCTACTGGCAGTTCTGATACTCAGGTACAGACTGGCACAACAGAAATACTTAAGAACAACCAGGGACAGCATGGCCAGAAAATGTGACATGAGAAAAGTAATCTGGGGAGGACAGAGGGGGCTCAGTCCAGGTAGAAAGCAACTACCATTTTGCTGCCTTCTCTGGAAAAAATACATGTTAGGAAGGGCTGTCTCCTTAACATCAGAGCTTAGCACCAACCTTATCTCAATGCCACTTATCCTCTTGGAAGTTTCCCCATCAGATCAAGCTACCTGATTTCAAGAGTGCCTAACAAATTAGACAGCTGTACGCAATATTACTTGCTAAGATAGTCCCTTGAGTTGATGAGTTTAAGTGGTGTAACATCAACAGCCAGAAATTCAATTTCAAGAGATAAAACCAAGTCAGGTGACTGTAGAAAATGTCCTGTTGGTAAAGAAGATTGAAGTGTTCACCCAGCTCTTCTAGCAGCTTTTCCTGGAGAACAGAACTTGGCAACCAGCTAATGGACAGCTAACTAAACTAAACTGCCTCAAATTCATTCTGGTGGCCTGAACACAAGTAAACAGATTTTAAGGTCTCCCTGGAAGCCAGAGGATGATGCTAACACAGATATATCCTGGCTTAGTACCAATATGAGACACTTGGCTTTCAGTATTTCCCTGCATTTCATTATCCACAGAGCACGGCTAGCAGGAAATGAAGAGTCGTGTGTAAAAGTAAATGCAGTTCTTTTTATTTTCCAGCAACATCCCACGCAACAGCAAAAGAAACATGAACTGCTCTCAGCAGAAAATCTGTACAGTTGTTATCATTTACAACAGTTTTACATTTAAAACCAGCAAATTGGAAGAATCAAGCACTTTCCCTAGACGTTGTTTTCTTGACTGCATTAATAAATGACTGATGACTATTTACAAATTTCAAATTAAGGCTACTGCTTCTGAAAAAAACATTATTGCATAGACTTTACCATTTTGACCTCCAATTTCTTGAGGGTAATTAATTTCCAATTGTTTCTGAAACATTTTTGCAAATAAAGTGGGGTTTTTCTAAGGTAAGGTAGTTCATCTTACAGTAACTGCAGTAGATGGGTTTACTAGTACTAATCAGCCACATGGTTCAGCTACTACATGCATTATTTCAAGTCAGACCTTTTAGAAGAGCCAGATGTAAAAGTAAGATAATATAAAAAATATCTCCCTACTTGGCTTTTGATCTGCAGGTGGACAACTGAAATCATGTTCACAGTGGGGAAGGGAGTGGGGGGAAATTGGTGAGATCTTGCTGTACTATTTATAATTACTAGGGGATAGCACAGCCTTTGGCTAGTTTTCCTATCAAAATGTTTTATTAAAAAAATCTGATATACATAAATTAAAAGTTAACAGGAAGTCACACAACTGAATTGCAATTTTACATAAGTCTGGTCTGGAGAATATCTAGACCAACCACAACTTTGAGAACAGTCTTCAACTTTGCTTAAGCTTTCTTACTATTAACAGGTTAAGGATCAAGCTAACCTCTCAAATTTTGAAAAAAACCTTTCTCTAAAACACTTTGCACAAGACTATTTAACTCACAGTATCAAATTCTTTCAGTGGCTCACTCAAACACACTTCTAAGTCAAATTCTCCTTCTGCTTGATAGTCAAGATGTCTAACTTTGGTGGGAGTGCCAGAACAGGTATCCTGGAAGGCAAAGGCAATTAATAATTACTAGTTAAGTAGAGGTTATTAGTACAGGTAATTCGATTAACTTCTGTAATTCATTTAGACTGCCCTATAACAAAGGCTTACAAATGCTTTTAAGGCCATATAAAACCCAATGCTAGTCTTAAGATTAAAGAGATGTAGGCTTCTGGCCATCCAACCACATTTGAAGATACCTTGCAAGTGTTCTAAGGACATATGTATGCAAACATTAAAACATTATACAGATTTAATATTCATCAGAAAAACAAATCCAGTAAGAAAAGCATTCCTAGATCTTTACTGCTCAGCTGTACTAAGTGCTTTCTGGATATAAAAAGAGCCTACTTCTGCATGACAAGGAAATTCCACCCTATTTTAACATTAGATATTGCAACCTAAAGTAGTATTTCAACTTTACACTACAGTTCATAACTGATTTGCTTTCAACAGATAAATTTTCTTTTGTAGGCTATGAAAAAAATGGGATATTTTTAATTTGAGATTTTCATTTAAGTACTAATCCTCTAAATCAAGACTACAGACAGATAACAGCTATAGCTGGAAAGTACCTGAATTTAAAGATTCCTCAGCTTTTTAAACAGTCCCTAAACAAAGTAGATGATGAAATTTGCCAGGTATTCAGGCTACTCTGGATATAACTCTAAGCAATGAGCCAATTATCAACAAATATTTATGCAAATAACAGATATGCTTACATCATTATCTTGACAGCTTGTTTGAGATTCAGTAGAATTGCTTCCAACAGATTCTGTCTCCATCTCACCAAGGTCAACAGGACAACTGTAAAATCATTTAGAAGAATACAGCATAAACAAATTGATTTTTTAGTGTTAAGATGCAGTTTGTGGTGCAGTTCTGAAAACAAGGGCCAGAGGAGAGCAAAGAAAAAGAGAGATCACAGGGACAGTGGTGGCAAACTGGGGGGAGCAAACAGAACTGCAGGACAGCTCAGTACAGCTGAAATGGCCAAGGACTGAATTAAGTCTTGAGACTGAGTAGTGCAACTTGTCAAAGACAAAAACCCAGTGCTCAAACAATGCCTCAGTACAAATGTTACGGGAGAGGAAGGAATTTTTTTTCCCAGACAAGGTTTCCATCTATCTGGTTTTGCAAAGATTTAATATCCATTATCCACAGAGCTAGACCCCAGCATCTGAAGTTAGTATTTCAACACCAATGCACACAGCAGGGCTCTGGCTGAAGTACCAACTCCCCTCACACTGATGGCAAGCAAAGGGAAACTAAAAGGAAGCTTTGCTTTTAGCAATAGCTTTGCTGTTGCTCTGCTCTGGTTTTAAAATCAGCATTCCATCAAGGAAAACCACTACTTTTTAAACATCAAACTGCTTCCTGAGGAATTAAGTTCCATCTTTGTCCCCTTCATTCTCTAGTGCCATTTTATGTCACATGTTGCCTGATCAGCTGTATTGCTTTCTATAGAAAAAAGTAACTGGCTCATCACACTACATCTTCTAGAGCTTGGACCGTGAACACTTGTGGCCATGCTTTGAGTTTAGTGGCACCTTGGGATGAGTTCACAGTTCTCCCTCTCTGGTCAAGAAACAACATTTTATAGCATTGTTCTTGAACCAGCAAGTGAGAAGAGTGAGGCAGGTTCTTGTGCACTGGGTTGGTCCAAGCTCAATATTCAGGAGACCTGCCATTAGCGAGAACTCTCCGGCACTGCTCCCACCAGATAATTTGAAGACTGCCCTGAAACAATCAGCTCATGTTGATGGTGTGGTGATTTATTTTATAGAGCAGTGCAGAACTGGCTCTGCTTTCACCATTAAAAAAGTGAGGGATATGCATGTATGCCCTTCCAAGGACACTGGGCGAGTCTACTCCCACCAACAAGGTTCAGGAAGCTATTGGATATTTTGACTGAAAAGGAACTAAGCAGCACTAAGTGTGGACAAATAATTAGTGAAAGCATTCAGCACTCACTGACTTGTCTCAAAAAGAACTATGCTGGGAATAATGTTTATTTCTTAAACATGAGACTTCACATCATAATTTCTATAAAAGCATCTTGGATACTCTGTACATACATTTCCTGCAGATCACATCCTCCTTCAGTCGGTGGATCCCAGGAATGCAGTGCCACTTTCCACAGTTTAATTTGCTGGTCCCATGACCTACGGCTGTATTTCTTAAATTTGTTTGGAGTTTTGGGATGAACTCCTGGTATACGATGGCATCTATTTAGATATTAGACATGGAAAATTTATCAGTGTTTTATTCACACATACATAACATAGCTTTAAATGTAAAGACTGATTGTATTATTTATGAGAAAAGACTAATGTGCAATTCCAGCACTCAAGCAAAGATTTGCCAGCTTGATATGAACTTTAGTTTTTCTGACTACAAGTCAAATAAAATAAAATAAGAAAAGGATTATCATTCATCGGTCTGAAAACATCATTCCAAACTCAATAGCAACTGTAGCCCATTTTGTCTCGTAATTAACTCATGAGACAACTCACTGCAAAAAGCAGTTTCATTTCCTCTTGCTGACAACCAAAAGAACTTTCATTTCCATTTCTGCAGTGTGAGGTATTTCTTATATACTGACTCATTAAAAAAATAAAAACCCAAACCACATCTCAGTTGATTGTTAGTGTGACCTAACAGTTCAAAAATATCTTAAAAGTTTGATTTGTAGATGCCTTCTATCTGAATGTGTATTGGATACCAAGTTTAGTACATCCATGTGCTTATAAAGAACATTTTGTTTTCCAGAAAGTCAAGCAGCTTACCTAGGAACTTCTTTAATGTATCTATCATATGCAATCATGTTTTTTCCATAGTTTATCTGTTTTTGTCTTCTCATCAAAACCACCTCATCTGTCTCAAGTTCTGCTGTCACCGTGGACTCCTTTGAATCAGAGCTGAAGAAAAAAAACATTGTAGATTTGGAACTACTAGAAAACCAGTGACACTCAAACAAACCCACTTGTAAAAGACTATAAATAAATATGTTAAAACTTTTCAAACAAATGCTCAGGGTGTTACTGAACTATGGTGTTGGAATAGACCTAAGATGAACTATTTTAAACTGTGTTGTTTAAGAAGCAACATTGTACAATGAATATTCACACCTATTTCCAAGATTTTCCTCAGCTAAGCTAGAAATTTAACCTACCTTCCTGATGAGGACTTCCTTTCTCTTGAAAATTCATTTATCAGGAGTTTTCTTCTGTATCTGTAAGAATTCAGATCAGTATTAAGAACATATGTACACAAAGAACATTAAGCACTGTCACAACTCACAGTTGAATTAACTTCTCATCAAAGCAGCAGCACTTCAGACACTGTACAGGCCTTTCCACTATGAAATAAGTATTTCAGTTTTCCATAAAGAAAAAATAAAAATACAACGACTTTCTTTTCCTAACTATTTTCCCTAAAACAACTTCTTAGAGCAATGATACAAAAAACCAGTCATGAGTGAGAGGGTACTTTAAGTATTTCAATCTGTGACATTCAGGAAAAGCTTCTTCCAAAAGGGAGATATTTAGGGATACACATCCAACCTCCAGAGTTTCCCATGACATTCCTGCAGGACTTAACCCAAAGCTGATCTAAAAGCAGCAGACAAGAGGCTAAGGTTGGCCTGATTTTACAATGGTGAAGTTAAAAATACAAGTCTAAACAGATTCTACAAGACAATTTCCATTTCCCATCCTTTTCCCACTTCATCTTAATCACCCAGGGGTACCTTGCCATTTCTTTGTTGACATTGGTCCTCATTTCATCTTCTTCCACTGCAGTTCCCCAGTCTGAACACCGGGAAAGGGGTCCAGGGCCTTCTGGAGTTGTAAAACTAGAAAAAAAAAAAATTAAGGCTCTGTGTTGAAAGCTTTGGTTATTGTATTTATCTCCCCAACTCACAGCTTGACTCCTTAAACATAATTATTTACAGTACTCAAAATGGCTGTGAAAATCTTGTGTTGTTCTATTAAAATTTCATCATTGTAACATTAAGCATCACTTGGGAGTTCCACCTTG
This sequence comes from Ifrita kowaldi, assembly GCA_013398055.1. Lineage (NCBI taxonomy): Eukaryota > Metazoa > Chordata > Aves > Passeriformes > Cinclosomatidae > Ifrita > Ifrita kowaldi. Next base: position 30,976 of record VZRS01000308.1, on the reverse strand, counting down.
AGGTTGTGTGGTTTGTGTTGGGCTTTCTTAAAATTTATGTAGGTATCTATAGAAACATAGCATAGCTTGTTAACCCAGCCTGTGTTTTCAGTAACTTCCAGCTCGTGTCCATCAGAAAATGGTGTGTGCAATACCAACTTTACTTATTTACTCACTTGTTTTCACTCCACTAAATGACTTAGCAATTATTTATTCTTTCATGACTGCAGACTCATCAGCTATATAACAGACAAAAGTTACAACACAGAATGAAGTTGTAAAGCTAATTAATTAAAGTTACATGATAGCACCAGGAGTTTCTCCGTGTAAATATATGCCTGGTAGAGAAGGCAAAGGCACAAAAATATCCTATTTTAGCTAGGAAACTTAGACTTACTATGGCTTTGCAAACTCGTTTAACAACTTTACTACAGCCCATTAGCATCACAAGCAGGTTCAGACTCTTGCAAGGGAACAAGCTCAGATCCCTTCCCAGGCATCTATAGCTGCCTGCATTCAGATTATTCAGTGTTTCCCATCTGTCCTCCTGATGACCAATTTTCACTAAGTAAAACTCAAAACTATCTGACAGAGCACAGCTTTTTCAGTAGATCTCAAAATGCTCTGGAGACTTTCCAGGATTCTGAGCAAACATGTCCCTTGGAGTCAGGGAATTAGATCCATCTGCACTAAAACCAGCTCCAACTCCCTCCCTGCTCCCAAAATGGTTTGCACAACTTTGAATGTTTTATTTAATTCAAACTAAAAGTTCCATTTAGATGAAACCCAGTTACCAACTTGGCAAAATTAAAAATCCATAGCAAACATTATGGGTCCCTCTGCAAAGATCTGTTCAAGCTCCAAGGATTTTTAACTTTGGCTTTTACTGATTTCTAGTTTTGCAGAGAACACAGGCCACGTTCAATTATTGCTCTCCCATGGCAGAGAACAAACAGCAGAATCCCAGGTGTTCCCGACTCCTGAGCTTTTTCCTCAACCCTGAAATGTACCTTTTTATACCTGTTTGATTCTGCCCCTGTACTGTGATTATAGATGACCCAGCCTTCAACCTGATCTTCTTTACTTCTGAGAATTTTAATTTGACATGGTGGGATTGGCATAAACCAAAAGTAGTTTCGGCACAATAAGAGAACAGCTTCTCTCAGATCTCAATCCAAACTGAAACCAGGAAATATACCTGCACAATTCAATACTGGAAGACACACAGAAGTGTTGCTTATTTATGTTGAAACTGATGAAACTATCTGTAAAGTTTCATCCTTGTACTGCTATTCAACCATGCTTCCTGAAATTAGTTTAAGCTACTCTAGATAGTGTAACTTGAGCCACTGACCAACGTGTTCCCTGTTAATTGTCAGCAAAGGAAAATGGGTATTTACAAGGCACAACCCACCCCGTTTTAGATTAGAAACCTTGACTCAATCAGCTGGGCTGTGGCCACAACTCCCATCCACCGATCAAAGTGACTAAAGGGACTGTGGCATGAACAGCTCAGACCGTAAATGTGATATAAAATAAGACATTTAAGTCTAGCTGTGCTGGGAAACACGGAAGGCAGGGAACAGCTGTGTGAACATTATGGGGTGACCTCAAAAGCAAATCCCCCCACAAATGTGCTGAAATACAACACAACTTCTCAAGGTGGTCTGTACTCCCTTCAGAAACATAAATTATTTTTAAGAATTGAATTTTTGTAATTTGTTTTAAATTTACAGTACAGCCTGTATTTACAAACATAATTAGCCTGTACATTATTACTTCTTGATAAATGGCAGTCAACCAGCATGAAATAGAACATAAATTATCAAGAGAGTATTTCAAGAGGTAAGAACGAAAAATGTTGACTCTTAAGAATTGACTCCAAGATAAGGGCATCGCACTCGATCCTTTTCCCTCCTTTAAAACGAGCTATTTGTGGCTGATGAGTGATTGATGAACAGGCAGGGCTCGGAAAACTGAGCAGAACGGTCAGTTCAGCCTCTCCTGGTGAACTGTCCAGCAGCTGCTGGTGAGCTGTCCGACTCCTCCTCACCTGTCCAGCCGGCTGTCCTCAGGCCTGGGCTTGTTTTCCTCAAACACGGAGGATTCGGGCTCGTCCTGCCTCCGCCGCTTCCCATCGGCGCCGCGTTTCCGCGCCTGGGCCCAGCGCGGGGGGTGCTGCGGGCTGGGGACAAACACAGCGACACAGGAGGTGAGCACCCAGGTGGGCTTCAGCGCTTTAATCTCCTTCAGAGACCGCGGTTATTTACCCATTTCGCTCCCACCAACCCAGCGAGGCGACGCCACTCGCTGCGGGCCCTCTGAGGGGGTTCTGCGCCCCCCCACCCCCTCAGAGAACTCCGCCCGCGGGACGGCGGGGAGCGAGGGCCGGACAGCGCGGGGGGAACGAGGCCCGTGCTGCCACCCCCGCCTCAGCCCGCAGGCCCTACCTGCTCTTCGTGCTGCCGTGCGGGCTCCGCTGGCGGAAGGACATGGTGCGAGGTATCCTCGGAAGAGAGGGCTGGAGGTAGAGCCGGGCGGTGAAGGAGCGGCGGGCGAGGGGAGCTGAGGCGGGCGGCGAGGCAGAGCCGGAACGGGCGGTGAGGAAGCGCTGCCGCCTTCCCGCTCAGCCCCTCCGCGTCTCCCGCCGGCGCTGAGCGACACCGCCCGCTCCGCCTCCCCGCGGGGCGCCTCCACGGGGACAGGTACAGAGGGGGGACGGCGAGCGGGAAAGCGCAGGTGCCGCCCCGCGCCCTTACAGGCTCACGCACACAGCACCCCCCCCGCCAGGGTAATGGCTCAGCCCGCTCCGCCCGGCCCCGCCCCCGGGGCGTGGTGGCGGGAGAATCGAGAGCGGTGGCGCGCGGTTTTGGCGCGCGGTGGCGGCGGGACCCACGTGAAACAACAGGAGAAAAACCACAGCCCAAACAAAAGGAAAAATACAAATTCCCGCGATTTAAATATGAAGGATGACGGTCACCGACACGGCTCTACAGTCGATGAAGCGCACAGGGTATTTCAAGGGCCAGTTCAAACCCCACGCCAGACGGTTACCGCATAAATTTCACAATGACATGGTATTAAATTTCTTATCAATAGTGAAGAAGATTGGGTAATGCCACGAGGTTGCTATGCTTTGGTTCGTGGAGCTTTCTGGGGTTTTTAACTCCACATGCATGTACAACGAGATCCCGTTTGTCCTGCTATTGGGCATACACTCACATTTTAGAACAGTAATTTAGAAACAACCTGAAGAACTCCAACAGAACACAAACAGATTTAAACAATAATACATTTGCAGCCCTTGCAGCCTGAAGACTGGTGGGACACGTCAGAGAGATGGTTTTCTTCCGGCCTTACAATCACAGGATCACTAAGGTTGAAAAAGCCTTATAATCACAGATTCATTAGGGTTGGAAGAGTCCTCTTAGATCATCAAATACAATCATTATTGTATAACCAGGCACTGCTAAGTCGATCACTTAACCATGTCCCCAGGTACCACATCTGGTAAAGCAGATGGCAGAAGTAGCAATCTAAAGGTTGTTTGGTGGGTTTCTTAAAATCAGCTTAAAACACAAAAGCAGCTATTGAAGCGTAGCAATGGTTTTGGAGAGACTTTCTGAACACACAGTAACAGGTGCTGTTTGGTTTTGATTTTTTTAATGAAGATACACTTTTAGCCTTGCTATGTATGAAGAGATTTACCTTAAAAATTCCTTTCCTGTTGCCTGGCCTTACTGTAGTAAGTTTTGTACAAACTCACACATCTTCTGTGTGGCATCTGCATGAATATCCACATTCCTGCAGTAAAGTCTGCTCTGCTGGCACCTCTCCTTTCCCACACACTACTATGGAAAACATAACTGTGCTCTTGAACCGAAGTCATGATTCAAGTACAGCAGAGGTTCAAAACATGCACAAATTCCCCTCCCTTCAGCCTGGCTCTGACACAAGCTAGATAAGTGTGTTTACCTGAACACATCCAAGCAAGCTAGACAGAGGACAGCTACAGCCTGGAAGCCACACAGTACTTTTAGCATAATACTATGTACAAATTAAATTCAGTTTATCCAGCAGAACTATCTGCTGGGACACAGCTCAGGGATTACAGCTGCACTGCATCTTTCTGTCCTTGTCAGCAACAAAAATCCTCCAGAAAAGCGGTTTCACACCACACTGGGAATTTAAGGGGAGGAGATACCCTCAGCTGTGACCTCAAGAGAGTTTTACAAAGGAAACAAAGTACATACAACCCACAGCATTTCAGAACTGCCAGTGAAGGATGGTTTCCACAAGCACAGATAATGTATCATCTGTAAGGAGATTCTCCCAGTGGAAGCATGCCAACAGAAGATACTTGCCACTTCTAGGGAGAAACTGAAACCTGTCTGCTGAAGTTCAGGGTATATTTTGGCTTAATTACAAACTGAGCACAGATTTATGCAGAGTAGATTTAATTAAGTTGAGTAAAATTAAAGGAAAAACTGGGGGTGGAGTGCCAAACTTCTGCTCGCTTATCTCAGTTGCAAACTCTGTGTCAGACAGCCCTGGGTAGGTAAACAAGTGCATGGACAGGCTGTGCTCCAGCTTTGACTGCTCTGTTTACACTAATGAGGTTACTAATTAGAACGTAGGATGAGTCTACATCCAGTGGCAGCACTGCATGAAATGACTTCAGCAGACCTCAAACCTCATCTGCTGTTTTGTTCCTTCCCTTGTGCTACCATAGTTTGTCCAAGCATACAGAATCTGGATTTGGGAATAAATCTGCCCAGAACTTAACTGCCACACACAGATTGGTTATGCTATGTCTAGGCTAATATCTTCAACCAAGAAATACAAAGATCTTTTAAGGACTGCTGAATTACAAATCCTATGGATGTGTCTATAAATCCACAGCAGGCCCTGTCCATCACAAGCAAAAGCTTAAAGGCTCTTAATACGTATGAAATACTTGAGTTTAAATAATTCTTGACAGCCTATTACTCTCACCTAGCAGTTCCATCTTCTCCAGCAGGACACCTCTCCATGGCACAATGGGTGCTGGGACTCCAGCTGCTGCATTCCACTAAGTTATAATGCCCTAAGCACAAACTGAGGGATTGGACACAACCAGAACAGAATCCCTTCAAGAGTCTTATTTTAATCTCTGAAAACTCCTCCTTTCCCCTTTTAGCAAGGGCTAAAAAAGCAAAACCACCATCCAAAACAAACAAAACACCCTAAAACAAAAAAGGACTACTGGGCCCACATGTTCCTTTTATAATCAAACTGATAACACAACTGCAAAAGCAGACTAACAAGGATTTTTAAAGTTAAAGCTTTTAATCCTTCTGCATAAAGGCAAATTGCCAAAAATGTAACACATTCCTTTATTTACAATCATCATAAATCACATGGAATCATGCACACTGGAACAACAAGGTTCTAAATATTACTTCTTAGAAAAGTGCTGTACAGATGTGTCCCTTGTACACACACACACTGTGCTCTGTGGTGTGTGACTGATACACCCCTGTGTTGGGAAAAATGCCTGAGCACGCCTGGAAATAACATTTTGGGAGTGAGAGTAGCTCCTGGGGAAGCAGCTTATTTCCAAATCAGCAGCACAATGGGCTCTTGGCCCTGGGTACTTCCAGCCCCACAGCAAGGCTGTGGTGAAAAGCAAAACCAAACTCCTGCAGAGAGACAACTCCCAGCTCTAGCAGACATTGGTATCCCAGTACATGCTACACAAGGACTGTAAAATTCTTGCAACTGGCACATGAATTTAGTATAAACCACTGTAGCCACAGCTCTCACTTCAAACTTCTGCACACAGTGCTGGCAGAGTAAAACAAAGGAGAGCTTATCCCAACATCATCGCAATTCCTTAGCCTGGACAAGAGCAGCTCCACACCTGCAAATACTGCTATTCATCCCCAATAGTTGTAGGAACAACAGGCACTGAATACATCCTCTCCTACTCTTTAACAGTAGACTGGCTCTTTGGGTCAGGCTGCAACACACATAAAAGCAAAATCCAGGCATTTAAACTGTGCTGTTATTCTAGAAATCATTCAGCCCCTTCAAGAAAAGGATCTGATTTTGATAAACCATCTACCTTTCCTTTCCTCTTCTCTCACCGGGCTTAGGCAAATGCCAGCTTAATTCATCTCAGAGACCAATAAATAGGCCAAATGGGTGATCACCCAATCCAAAAGTTATTAACAGCTTGTCTTTAAGGACTAGAGGAAAGCTGAAATTATCTACATTCCTTGGAAGCAGTTCTTGGGGTGGGATGTACAACTCTGGTCCAGCGGAGCAGAGAGGCTTCCTTGGTTTGAGGGGTGGCATTCTTCAGTTGGACTCGACACTGGACCAATTCCCTGGTGAAACATCAGCACACTCTGAGGAACAAGATCTCCAGAGGGAATGCCAGGATCCATCACCTGAAGCAGCTTTGCAATATAATGCACATGTCACCTGCCAAGGCAGGCACAGCAGAAATGTCCTCACGAAAGCTTTAAGGAACATCCATTGTCACTGCAGCACAGACTTCATGAAATCTGAAGTTTTACACTTGAGGCACAGCTTGCAGAAAACAATCTATCCTTAAAAAGATCTGGTGAAACCTAAACAAAAAAGCAGGTAACAGCATTTTATAAATGTGCTATATCCAGGCATTAACAGCAAAACATTTCCTCTTTTAAGCTGGAGTGTTGCAGTAGCAGTAAATGGAAGAGAGCACTGCATATGGTGAGCTTCTAGCACAGTATAAAGGAGAAACCCATATTGTCCATACTAAAGAAAGTGTTACAGCTACTATGAACATTTTGAGCACATAAATTACTGAGAAAATACAGTACTAGATACCCTACATTCCTAAAGTATTTGTCAAGGAGAAAAGGAAGCAGCTAGGCCTATTTGTCTCAACCCCTCACATAATTTTCATCTAAATGTCACTATTAATTCATAAAATAGACTTTTATCTCAATTCTAATTAATGAATTTCTGCAATATCTTAAAAATATCCTATTGACTAAGGTTTTTCCCCACAAAACAACCAGATACATTCATATTTATTTCTGTTTATGACAAATTTTCTTTTAGCAAAAGGGAAGGTAGTGTGGAATTTGTAACCCACTATCTGGTTTTCAAGCAAGATTAAACTTCCACAGATAAAGTTCCTGATACTGGAGAATTACAGCTCACCACACCTAAAAGCCAAGGTTAAAGGCAATGTTGCTCTAAATACTGATCTTTCCATCCCAGAAAACCAATGTGTTGCTCCACAGAGAAGATATTTAATTCACTTCATACATTTTACACCTAACGTAAATATTTTTTTCAATTAGAACAAGTGATTACAAATCCACTGAATATATGCACTCCTTAATACAGCCTTATTTACAACAAAGACCACCGAAAAAAAAGCTAAATATCAACTATGTGGAAACCAGAAAGGCTCATAACTGTGATGTAGAGATGCTTCTTTTACCTGAATAATTTCACTTATGTTGATTGCACGTATGCTGACTGTAAATCTCCCTCTTTCAGTGCAGATCCTACATGACAGCACCAGTTTTCCAAGACTTGATCTGCTGGTCTCAGACTACATTCCTATTCTTCAAGTCTTTTTCTGTCACAGGAGAAATTCCTTCTTCAATACTTCTATATACAAAGAAAGACTAGATATTTTCAAATATTGAATTAGCACTTTAGAAAAGTGAATGCATGTTAAATCTTATTCATGCTCAAAGAATTTAAATTAAAAATCAATAATGTCAAAAGAAAAGTGCCATCAGCATAATTTTTTAAAAGCTCTAGCTGCCTTCTCCTCATATTGCTATAATCCAAAATGTAAGTGTAAAACTAATTTTGGCCATATTCTTATTGAGTTTTATTATGCAAAATAGTCAAAGATCACTGTTTAACAGACATTTATATCCTAGTCCATGTTTCAGAGCCTGCATCAAATGTAGTTCAAAGACAATCTAATTACACAAAAGACTACCTGCTAATAAAACCTGTTTGACCCAGATTACTACCCATCCTATTAATGCACCACAGGAATCTATAGTCCAAGAGAAAATTTTCACTAAAATCTATTGCTGCAAATGCCAAGTTGTGACTTCATCACAAAAACATTAAGAGGCAGAAAAGGTGCTACTGAAGTAATTGAAAAAACTGGCACTTTTCATTTGAGTGATAAAAACACATATTTTAGCAGATAGGTAACAATTTCAATTTCCTAAGTCTGAAGCATTAGATCTTTTAATAAAGGTGCTGTATTAAGTGCAAGAGGATGGGATAAAACACTAATAAAATAAAGGAATAAAAAAAACCCTGATCTGCCTGAACTGAACAGTTGGATTCTGTAGAATGATACTGCAGATGAGCTACTGAAACAGAACATGTAAGAGTCATGTAAGCAGTCAGCACAAACTCACTCTGGTATTTAGATTTTTTTCCTCAGTATTGTATCTTCAGCATTTGCACTTTCCCACCCTCTGTCAGGGTATTCTGACTGATGTCCTTCCAATAAACTGCTACAAAGTTTAAGCCTACAAATAAAAAAAAACAAACCCAAAGACTAAGTACCTTTATTATGGTAACTTTGAATTAAGTATAGCTACAGTCCATTAACACAGACTATAACATGAGAACATAACATAAAGAACATAAGGATAGAATTTTACCACACAACGTATAAATATTGACCAAAACAACCCTAAGAAGAATACAAAAAAAAAAAAATTAAAAGTCAATGTTTATAATAAAAGCTCAGATTGAATTACAGCAAGAAAGCAACTAAGCTTCTAAATTAATATGCAAAAATACCCCTCAAAGCCCAACTGATGTGCTGCATTTGATACCTCTCCAGCCTGCAGTCTGCATCTCTGCAAGTCTTGCTGTCAGGCAGAAAGAAGCTGGATTTCCTCTGTTTTGGATTGTTCCATCCCGAAGAACAACTGGCTGGAATTGGGTCACTGCATAAAAACAAACAACTATCATTGTTGTCACTACAAAACAACTTAATCTCTAGGGAGACAGAGAGGAAGCTTCCAGCTCTTAGGCTGAGGAAATGAGAGGCGAACTTCCAACTCTTTCCACAAGACAGAGTGTGAAAGGGTCTCATCGTTTTCCAGCATTACCTGGGATGGCAGAGGCTGCAGAAAGCAACAGATGGGAGAGTCAGAGTGGAAAAAGCTGAGTAAGCTCAAAGAAGAGAAGTAACAACCAAACATACCATGTGCTGGAGGAAATGTAAAAAGGCAATGAAAAAAGTAGTAGTAACCAGTGAAGGAAAAGATTAAAAAGAAAAGAAAAGGACACCTTTACAGCATAAGCAATAAACAGAAATAACATCATAATCACTGGGGTATTTACCTTGTTATTCCTATACTTTGTTGTACTGTCACTACTTCATCTTTTTCACCAAAGGCTTCCCACTCTGAGCACTTTGAAAAAGCCTCCTGATGTCCCGAGTCAGTAAGGCTGGAAAGAAAATAAAAAGGTCTGAATCCATGCACTTGGGTAACACAGCTCCTCTTAAGGGGGCTAAGTGGACAGAAAAAAACCACATCTGTATTAACATTTTCACTAAGGTTAGTGTGAAATGTCTACTAAACTGCCAAAACCCTTAATGTTGCCTAAATCTACACACAAAAAACCCCCTGTGCTGTGTCTTCTGGCACGTGCAATGGACCACTGCAAATATCTGCTACCATACAGCACAATTATTCTGACATGATTTCCCTTCCTCATTAAATTGCACACATGTTTAGATGAAATTAAAGCTATTAACAAATGGAGGGGAAAGTACCAGTCCTATTCCAAAAGTCAGTTCATAATATCAATGAATTCCCATATGGAGAATTATTTCATACCTTTCCAGTGTGTGGTACATCTGCAGATAATGGTTTTTGCTCTCTGAAACCACAGAGGAGTCAAAATTGTTTCTTTTTCTGCGTTTCCATACTGGAGAAGAATCAGGAGAACAGGAACTACAAAAATAAAACACAGATTTTACACACACAACATTTTTTAACTATGTCTAAATGTTTATCAGAGTTCTGCTAAATAATGGCATATGCTACAGAGGAAGTTTTCTTTTGAGGTATGATTCTTCAGTCACACAGAGGAACACGGAGCAAATGGCTCACATTTTGGAAGCAGAACCATTCTGAGCTCCACACACATCCCCCCAGGACAAAATATTTCATTAAACAGGGAGGTACACGAGGTACTTCACAGTCAATCTCCCTGCTGTTCTGCAGACAGGCACGATACTATTAAGGAAGGGGACTCCTGCTTCTGAAAAAGCTCCCCTACTTTCAGAACATTCCAGCAATGATTAAAGAAACCTCAGTACTCTGAAACTGACAAGCTGAAAAAATACTGCCTTTCCTTCTGTTAAATAATGTAATTCTGCAATGCTGGTAATTCTTCCACATTCAGTGCTCTGTACCATTGATGGATTACATTCAACAGCAGAAGTGCCAAACTCCAAAGCTGAGCATTAACTGCTATTCCACGGTAAACATTTCCTACAAAAACCTGACATGTACTGAATTTCCCTAAGTTAAGCACAGAAGTTTTCTCTCATACCTCTCAGGTATGCAGTCAGTCTGTCTGCATTCATCTTCACACTCATTTCTCTTCTGCTTTTCATCAAACACAAAGGAGCCAGAAACATCCTCATCTTTGCAGAACCGTTCCTGGGAAGAACCTGAAGGTTCTGTACTACTAAAAACAGGAGGGGAAAAAAAAAAGCTTTAAAAAACTACCCATCTGGCTTACTGCTCCAACTAGAAAACAGTTAAACTGAAGTAATAATTACCAGTTCATCTCATATGACACTCAAATGGTGTAAAAACTGCAACTTCCACCACAGGTTAATTACAACACAGGTAAAACTATTTACACAGTGCAGTTACAAAGCTACAAGAACTCCATTCACTCTTTTCCTCCCAATTTACTAGTCCAAATCTTGTAACGTATGAGGTGGCATCAATCAGCAGAGCTAGCCTTGTTACAGAAATTCAAAGTTGTGAAAAGATAAGAATATTTCCATCTTGAACTCAGTTGATACTCTCCTAAAGAGAGCACAGAAATGTCTCTCTCACCTTAAACATCTCAATCCTCTAACATATTGTTACTGTAGGAGACACATGGTTCCATGACATCAGGAAAAGGAAAGAAGGAAAGGTTATCAAAGTCAAGGGACAGTAATCACCAAACTTCTGCTTATGCCTCTTGCTCTCTAGAAAAGTAATGTTACCTCGTGCCCACCACTGTAAAGACAAAGGGGAGGAATGCACTACTGCAGGCAGACCACAGGCCTTCCTCCCCATAAATGCCTGACTGCAGATGATCTCAGACTGAATAATGGGAATATCTTGAAGACTAACAGAATTCAAATGGAAAACAAAGCATTCAAGGAGACTCCCATTTCTGAGTCTGATCTTTTTTTCTCCCAGTCAGGAATGCTCTAAAGGAACTACAGAGCCCTCCTTAAATTCCTTAAGCCCTGACTTAATTCACCCATATACACACACTGGCTGCAGATCCCAGGTTTCTTCAGCAGGAGGATCCCAGGCATGCAGTGCTATCTTCCACAGCCTGATCTGCTGGTCCCAGGACCTACGGCTGTACTTCTTGAACTTGTTGGGAGTTCTAGGGTGAACTCCTGGAATTCGCTGGTCCCTGTAAATACACAGAAACACTTATTATTTCAGAACATGGATTTTTTTTTCCTTGAAAAGAATCCTTAGTTCATCAGATCACACAGGCATCAGTGGTCTGATAAATAAAGTGTTCATATTTTTAAACACTTAATTGAAATGTGTATAAGACATTACCAAAAATAGATCACAAAAGCAACAACTAACCATAATGTGCTGAGTCAGACTGGAAGCTCATCCAGTCCAGCACTCTGACAGCTGCCAAAAGCAGATCCCTACTGCCCATGAACAAATATGAAACAGAAGCATAACTCATACTCCTTCAATAGTATCCCAACCTCCAGCTCCTTCAACTTTTTTTCTCCTGAGTCAAGTGCAGCTTCTTTTATTTAGTTTTGTACTCAGTCTGGCTGGGATGGAGTTACCTTCCAGTGCTTGCACAGCTTAAGGCTTTCTCCCTTCCCCATTCAGCCCTGCCCCATCCCACAGACATTAAGTTTAGGGCGAACACTAAGTTGAGAGGGAAAACTGCTGGGACAGCTGACTCAAATTACCCAGAGATACTGCACACCATATAATGTCACACTCAGCAATAAAAACCAGAGGAAGAATTTGAAAAGAACTAAGGCTATGTGCTGTTCTACACACACACACACCAGGAACAAATAAAGAGTTCATTTGGAAAGCTGCAACATAGTGCAACTTACTTTGGAACTTCTTTAAGGTATCTGTCATATGCAAGGGTATTCTTTCCAAAATTGATCTGTTTTTGTCTTCTCCTCAGGACCACTTCATCAGTTTCCCATTCAGCTGGATTAGCAGAGTCGCTTGCAACAGAACTTGAAAATAAAAGTAAGAATTTAATTGAAAAGAACCTTAACAGCTTTACAAGAAGTTACATAAACATATTCTAGAACTGCCTGTATTCTTACTGATAGACAGTGAGCTCAACTTTTACCTCACTAGTTCATAGAAGTGAAAGCTGTGCTAATCAAATTTGAATCTCAAATAATCACACAAGTAGCTTTAGAGATAAAACTTCTCAGTGCTACTCTCTTCTTAAGGCTTCCTTCAGGCTTGATATGAAACAGCCTGTCTGTGTTTCAAATCTTCATTAATGCATGTAAAGTAGTCAGAGACCATCAGATGGTTATTGCTAAAACCAATGCAACAATAAGCAGTAATAGTTCAATACCTACTTTGTCATTTTTTTATTTGATGTCCTCATTGTTTTGCCTTCTTCAATTCTACCTTCCCAGTTGGGGCAACTGGAAAGAGGCCTAAAATGTTCTGGTGTCGTAGAGCTTAGAGAAAATAATGGGAATTCAACATCAATGTTTGCTGCTTGTAACACATTTAATGAACATAAACATCAATAGTGAACAAAACCACTCCACAACTGTAAAACCACAAGCATGCTCCTTCTCCGTTTCAATACAAAGTCACCTTCAGCCTGCCCTCTTCTGCCAATTTTAATGCCTCAACACTTAACATGTCATGTAAGTAATACAGATTTAGCTGATAGTCTTACTTGCCCTAAATGGTTTCACATCAACAGATGAAATTACGATCCGTGCTGACAACATCATTTTAACACAGGACAAAGATTCCACACTGAAAAGGAACATAGCCACTCAGCAAAAGAGAAACACAAAACACTGCTGGCACATCCACTTAAGTCTCACATTCATGCCATACTGTTAGCATTTTTTATGACCACATCAAAGACATAGAAAACACTCCTAAACACAAGGCCTTTCCTCAGGTCTTCAAAAGATTAATTTATTAATGAAACAATATTAAACATGCCATCAAAAATTAAAATCACCTTCATACAGTATAATACTCAGAAATATATGAATTACGTAAAAAAAATATTTTCATGTACCCTCAGTAAAATATTTCCTCTTACATTCTGTTCAGTTTTCTGCACATATCTCAGCACTCACCACTTTTCACCCTTGCTATCAGACTGTAAGATACCAGTCTCAACCACTTCCTCCACCGTAGGTCTTCAGTCTAGAATATCCAAAAGCCAAGAAAAATATTCCTAGAATTACCTATAAATTCTATCTCATCTCAAATTGTCCTCAATAATGGACCGTAGGGAAAAAAAAAGCGCTCACAAAAAACTGCAGTAGAACTGAATATACCAAGTGCACTGTGAAGTGAACAAAGATGGTCTGCCCACACTTACACGTAAAGATGCATAAGCAAAGGATGAAAATAACAGCATATGGCTTCACTGGGAATTTTATACTAATATTGAAGACTTCAGCAATAAAGGGCTTAAACTACTGCTTCAGTAAATAGCATTTCTCCCCTTCATTTGGAATACTTGCGAATACCATGGCATGTATTTCAATTACACAAACTGGGTGGTCTTCTTTAGGCACAATGCAGGTATCATCTCCTAACTCTGTGGTACTCTAAGAAAACACTCAACCTAAGTATGTCCAAGCTTTTCTTGGAGTCCTAAAGAAGAGTGTAGCATAGGGAGATGTAAAGAAAATTCACGTTTATTCCTTACCTGTCCAGCCAGTGATCTGAATGGCGACATTGATATTCCTCAAACACCAAAGAATCTGAATCCTTCCAGCTTCTACATTCCTGTTCTTGATGCCAGCAGTGTGGATGCTGCACAGAACTAGAAAACAAGAATTTTCATCTGAAATCAAGTCACTGCTAGTCACTGAACACTGCCCATAAAAAACAATATGGACAATCTGATTTGGCATACAGATATGTGATTTACATCAACTTACTCAGGCAACACTTACTTAACAAGGATGTTAGACAGTGTAATTGCTGAGAAAATGTCTTTGATTAATGCAATTAAGACAACAACATTTTCAAATAAACCATTAATATTTTAACAACCAAACATATACTCTATTTGCAAACAAAATGGTGGGAGAAAAAGCCTAATTGAGGACTGTCACCAGTGTTTATAGACCTGTGGACATGTGCCAACATCCACAGATCGTCCTCTGTCAGCAGTGCACTACCTGACATTTATTTACTGCCCCATCCCATAATAAATTAACGGAAAAAGGAAATTCAGAAACTACACTTCAATGCAATGGCTAAGGACAAGTAGGGCAAATGTTTATGTGGAAATACTTTTACCCACGAAATTCTTGACCAGACACGGCTGCAGAGCCCTCACAAGGAAGCCTGGGATCTGACTGTAGCGCTTACAACACGCTGGCGGGTCAGCCAGGGATTGCCTAAGGGTTGGGTTCTCTACATTTTCCTCCTCAGTTCTGGCGGCTTTGACATCTTAAATGACAGCTTATTAAACAAAACACAATCGCAGCATCTACTAACACCAGAGCTGGCTTCTGGGCTGAGGACCACACCTGCAGATCCACCACCACACCTGCTCGAGACAACGACCTGGTACTGCAGCCTCTGCGCTGTAAATACACGGTGTTTCTGTATGTGTGAGTAACAGCAAACACACTGCTCTGTACGTGCCACGCCTCTGCACGTAACTAAACGAGGGAGAGGGAAGGAAGGATTTTTGGTATTTCACTCCTGCGTCAACCACCCGTGTTTTCTTTCCCTTCCTCCTCCACCCTGCCTGGCTGTGGGAGTTTCCTGCTCCCAGAGGCTCCAAGTTACCAACAACACACAGCACAAGCAGCTCCCCCTGAAGCACAGACCCAGGCAGAAGGACACTTCCAAACCCGCTCGCTTTGCGCCAAGGCAGTGAACGGATAAAACCCTTCTCTAACCACCTCCAACAACGACTCGATTTAACGACTTGAAAGAAAAAATTTTAAAAAGCACACCAGCTTAGGTACACTACAACACATGCCGTACGTACGACACTGTTTGAAAACGTAAGGGGAAATGACAATCAAAAATGATGCCTTTTAAAAGCACTCCGGTATTTGCTTTGCACTGCCCGCCCACTCCAGCCTGAAGCCAAGCCCCAGTGCTCCCAGCCGGGCTGGGGCGCCTCGGTGCCCGGGCTGCTGGTGCCTCACCGGCAGAAAAGAGCGAAGGAGCTCCTGCAAGGGGACGAGGCCGCAGGAGAAGGGGCCGTGTGGCGGAGGAGCACGGGCTGCCACGGGCTGCACAGCCAGCAGCTGTCCCCGGAGCCGCCCCGGGACGGGCAGCGCGGCACCCNCACGGAATAGCCAAGGGTTCGTTTTGGGACAAGCTAGTTTCCTGCTAGACGACGTCGTGAGGGGTTATTGGCCACCACAATGTACACGCTACAGGAATGTGTCCCACATTTTATACCATTAATGGAATCATAGAACAGTTTGCGTTGGAAAGGACCTNTAATGGAATCATAGAACAGTTTGAGTTGGAAAGGACCTTAAAGATAACTTGCTCCAGTATTTATATCTCAACTCCTTAAATAGCTCAAAGTCAACAAACATTTCTTAAGAAATGGCACTCAGAACTTTAGTCTTACTACATACCGTCCTGACTGGAATGGTACTTAGCTGCAGACTAACCAGTTTTATAAAATCATAGAATGGTTTGTTGGAAGGGACCCTAAAGACCATCTACTTCCAACTCCCCTGTCGTGGGCAGGGACACCTTCCCCTAGAGCATCCCATCCAACCTGGCCTTCAACAGGATCCCTTCCAGGGATGGGGCATCCACAGCTTCTCTGAGCAACCTGTTTCAATGCCTCACCACCCTCACAGTAAAGAATTTCTTCCTTATATCTGATCT